>JBDJHY010249247.1:0-10697 GCA_039654485.1 Withania somnifera
GATAAAATTGCTTTTGTTTCCTTGAGACATGGGAATACTTATGTTGTTAATTTGCATGATGATTCCTCTTTCAATGAAAAATGTTTAGTCTCTTTAGAGGAAAGTGCATTCTTATGGCATAGAAAACTAGGTCATGCACCTTTGCCCTTAATTTCCAAACTTGCAAAAAATGATATAGTTAGAGGCTTGCCTAAGATTAAATATTCAAAAGAGAACTTTTGTGAATCATGCATTAAATGCAAATATACTAGAGGTATTTTTAAGGCTAAGAAAGAAATGTTGACTTCAAGAATTCTTGAGCTTATGCATATGGATTTGATTGGCCGCTCTAGACATGTTAGTTTAGGAGGAAAATTATATGCCTTAGTTATTGTTGATGATTTTTCTAAATTTAATTGGGTAAGATTTCTTGCAAATAAAAATGATGCCTTTAATGAGTTTGCTAAGTGGTGTAGATTGGTCCAAAATGAGAAGAATTTGTCCATCATTGCTATTAGAACCAATCATGGAGGAGAATTTGAATGCAAGCCATTCGAAGACCTATGTGACAAGTATGGAATTGAGCATACTTCTCAGCACCTAGAACTCCTCAACAAAATGGCATAGCTAAAATAAAAAATCGAAGCCTAGAAGAGATGTGTAGAAAAGTTCTCAATGAGTATGATCTACCAAAGTATTTTTGGGCGGAAGACATGAACACCGCTTGCTATATAATCAATAGAGTGCATGTTATAAGAGACAAACTCAGAACACCATATGAGTTATGGAAAGGAAAGAAGCCTAACATCTCTTATTTTCATCCATTTGGTTTCAAGGTATTTGTCTTGAATAATGGCAAGGGTAATCTAGGAAAATTTGATGCACAATCGAACGTAGACATATTCGTAGGATATTCTACTCATAGCAAAGAATATAGAGTGTTTAATACTAGGACTAAGGTTGTAGAAGAGTCCATATATGTTAAATTTGATACTTGATTTCACCTCTAAGAAAGGTGTTTATTGATGATGATGTAGGTGAGACAAATAATGAGAAGGAGATTCATAACCTTTAAAGGAGCTTAGATGACATGAAAGTGGAGAACACTTCTACTAAAACGGAAGAAAATATTAAAGCTATTTAAGAAGCTAACACTTCAACTCTAAAAGATTGGGCTAGAGTTAAAGATCACCCTATATATCTAGTGATTGGGAATGTTGGTGAAGGAGTAAGAACACAAAGAGCTTTGAATGATTTTCAAAGAAACTTTGTCTACATATCACTTGTGGAGCCATATAACATAGATAAAGATTTGGTGGATAGTTGGGTTATTTATATGCAAGAACTCAACCAATTCAAGTAAAATCATGTGTATGGGATTTGGTTCCTCCTCCACAAGGAAAGACAATCATTGGAGTCAAATGGGTGAACAAGATCAACTATGAAGAATAAATCAATATTGGTAGCTCAAGGATTTAATCAAGAAGAAGGTCTTGATTATGAAGAGACTTTTGCTCCGGTTGCAAAATTAGAGGCAATTCATCTTTTATATGCCTTTGCCTCTCAAAAAGAATCAAGATCCAACAAATGGATGTGAAGAGTGCCTTATTAAATGGAGTAATTCAAGAAGAAGTGTATATGAAGCAACCACCGGGTTTTGAAGATCATGAAAAGCCTAACCATGCATACAAACTCAACAAAGCACTTTATGGACTTAAGCAAGCACCAAGATCATGGTATGAAAGGTTAAGTAATTTTCTAACTCAACAAGATTATGTTAGAGGTAATATTAATAATACCTTGTTCATTAAGAGAATTGATGATGATATACTTATTCGCCAAATATATGTTGATGATATTATATTTAGTGCTACTAATCCCTCTATGTGCAAAGAGTTTAGTGATTTAATGAAGGGTAAATTTGAGATGAGCATGATGGGAAACCTAAAGTTCTTGCTTGGACTTCAAATCAAGAAACTTGAAGATGGAATTTTCATTCATCAAATAGAGTATACTAAGGAGTTGCTAAAGAAGTTCAAAATGCAGAATTGCAACCCAATGGCTACCCCTATATCATCAACTCTTAAATTGGATAAAGATGAGAATGGGAAACTTGTGGATCAAAAGCTCTATAGAGGTATGATTGGTTCCCTTCTATACTTAACCGTTCTAGACTGGATATAATATTTTCTACTTGCTTGTGTGCTACATTTCAATCTTATTCTAGAGAATCTCATTTTTTTGCATGTAAAGAATTTTTAGATATCTTGTTGATAAATTTTCTTATGGTTTGTGGTATCCATCTTGCTTGGATTTTGATTTAGTTGCATATAGTGATGTGGATTATGGTGGATGTAAATTAGATAGGAAGAGTACTTTCAGAACATGTCATTTCCTTGGTGCATCATTGATCTCTTGGGCTAGCAAGAAACAAACTAGTGTTGCTACTTCTACGATCTAAGATGAATATGTAGCTGTGGGAAGCTCTTTCTCTCAAGTTTTATGGATTAAAAATCAATTTCCTGATTATGGTATTCATGTGAAAATTGTGCCTATCTATTGTGATAATACTAGTGCCATTAATCTAAGAAAAAAATCCTATATTACATAGTAGAACAAAGCATATAGAAATTAGACATTATTTCTTGAGTGACCATGTACAAAAAGGTGATATTTATTTGTATTTTGTGCCTACTAATGATCAATTAGAGAATATATTTACCAAACCTTTGAAAGAAGAAAATTTCAATTCCATTATATTAAGGCTTGGTATGAGTAATGCTAGTTGTTTTGTTTGATTGATGTTGTTGGATGTGTTAAATATTTGCATACTTGTTGCCTTTTTGTGCATTCATGAACAACAAAATGATCCAAATGAGTCTAGTAATACCATCTTAGCTTGCAATGAGACTTGGAATGTTTTTGGGGTTAAGCTTAAGAAATTTGGTGCTGGAGCATGTTTGGTAGACTAAGCCAAATGTTTAGTTGAGTAAAAAGGTATCAGGGACAATTCTAGATTTCTATTAGTCGAGTTAAATGTGGCTCTGGTCGAGAAAACTCATGAACAGAGGTGCAACGTTAGCATTATTTGGGTCTTTGGTCGAGTAATTGGTGAGCATTGGTAAACTAATCGAGGTAACTAGAAGTAGTTGAGGCCACGACTGGTTGAGTAAGCATGCCACTTGGTCAAATAACAACATGTTTTTGCTGACTAATCAGGACTTTCTCAAGTAAATGCCATAAAAATAGCCAATAAACCCTCAAAACACCCATTTTAACACATTTCTCTCATTCCCTCCAAACCCTCTCAACTGAAACTCCTATTCAAACTCCCCTTACTCGAGTAAAAATCCTACCCATCAAAATTCCTTCATAAAAACATTACCCATCATCACTACATCAATTTCAATCAATTTATCCTTTAAAAAACACTCAAAATCAACATAGTTCTACAAATCCCTTCTCGAAAATCTAAAACCCAAAATTTCAAATTTCTCCACCAAACATGGTTGCCAAGGAAGTACTTCCAGTTATTTTAGTCAGGGAAAATCCCAGGTGTCTATGAGTTTGGAGAGCTCAGTATTTATGCTATATACGTCTTACAACATCGAGACATTTTTCCAGTATTGCAGGACATAAATCCTCTTCAGATAGTACATTCACCTACTAGAAATGGTAAGATAACTACTTGAGGTGCCTATGGTAGGGTTCGTGGAGTCGAGAGGGGATTGGGGAGAAGGTCATTAGGGCAGCATACGCGGTCAGCTTTATGTTATACCTAATAGATCCCTGGCATAGGCTTCTTATGTTGTGATTACGGGTATGTTATCTATTTGCGACCAACCTGCCTTCTTATTCTTTGATCCTAGTTCTACATATTCATATGTATCTATTTATTTTCCCCCCTTTTGGATGTGGTCAATTAGTCTTTACCATTACCCATAAGTATAGCTACTCCTGTAGGAGATTCTTTAGTGGTGGATCATATGTATCTGTCCTGTATTGTTATTATACGGGAGCTGTACACTCGGGTTGATCTTGTGGCTCTTCATATGACTGAATTTGAAATGATACTAGACATGGATTGGTTATCCCCTCATTGTGAAGTTATGTATTGATATTCCAAGATCGTGACCTTATTCGTGCTCGGTGTACCCTAAGTGGTGTGTCAGGGCCTGCTAGTCACTCCCCGGTGTGGGTTATCTTTTGTACTTAGGTATGTAGACTTATAGATGGGGTTTATGTAGCTTATTTCTCTCTGTTCAATTATGTGAGTGTTGGTTATCGTTCCAAAGATTCTGTATCCGCAGTTCATGACTTCTTTTATGTCTTTACAAATGATTTTTCTATCCTCCCACCCAAGTAGGCTATTGATTTTTCTATTGAGGTTGAGTTGGGCACTAGTGGCATTGTACCATATGGATCTGGTAGAGCTCTGGGAGATTAGTTTTGATTTACAGGACTTATTTTCTAAGGGTTTTATCCATCCTAGTGTTTCACTGTAGGGTGCTCTTGTGTTACTTGTTAAGAAGAAGGATGGGACCCCTCATATATGCATTGGTTATAGACAACTATAATAGGTCACCATTTAGAATAGGTATCCTCTACCAGGTATTTTTTATCTCTTCGGCTAACTTTAGGGTGTTTTCATGTTTTCTAAGACTTACTTAAGACAACGGTATAACAAGTTGAGGATTTGAGTTGAGGATATACAGAAGACTGCTTTTCAAAATAGGTTTGAGGATTTGAGTTGAGGATATACAGAAGACTGCTTTTCAAAATAGATATGAGTTCTTGGTTATGTCAGTTGGGTTGAATAATTCCCCATCAGCTTTATGGATCTCATGGCTCGTGTTTTCAGGTGATACTTGAATTCCTTAGTGATTGTCTTTTTGATGGTATTTTTATTATTCATGGAGTCAAGAATAACATAAAGAGCACATAAGTATTGTACTCCAGACTGTAAGGACTAAGTATCTCTATATTAAGTTCTCAAAGTGTGAGTTTTTGTTAGATTCTGTGGATTTTATGGGCCATGTTGTATCTTGAATGAGTATTATTGATCCTGCAAAGATTTCTACAATCTGTAATTAGCCTCAGTCTACTACTGCTACCGATTTTTAAATTTTTATTTGGCTGGATGGATATTACAAATGATTCATGAAGGGCGTTTCTTTGCTAGCAGCTCCTATGACCAGATTAAACCGGAGGATGTCCCTTTCAAGTGGTCTGAGGAGTGTGAGTCTAATTTTTTAAGGATCATACAGTTTTTCAATTCAGCACCAATGTTGATACGTCCAATTGAGGGACAACCTTATAATTGTATTGTGATGCTTTTATTATTTTTTTTGTTGTGTTTGATCCAGTAGGGTCAAGCTATTGCAAATTCTTCACGACAAATCAATCAACATTAGCACAACCACCCGACCCAGGATTTGGAGTTGGCGGCAATAGTATTTGCCTTTAAGATTTAGAGGCACTATCTTTATGGGTTCACCATGAAATCTACACCAACCTTCATAGCTTGTATTATAGCTTGATCTAGAGGGAGCTAAATTTGTAATAGAGGATATGGACTGAGATCTTGAAGGACTATAACATCCGTATTCCATACAATATGGGCAAGGATAATATGGTTGTATATGCCTTGGTCCGAAAGGAAACCAACATGGATAGTTTCTCTTCCTTTTCAATTTTAGAGAGACCATTGTCCTTGGACATCTAATCTTTGTCTAACAATTTGGTTATGTCTTCTATCTCAGAACCGGGTAGTGTTTTGGATCATTTTATAGTTAAGCCCACTCTATTTGTCTAGATTAGATAGAAAAAATATAAGGATCGATCATTTTTTATGATTCGAGAGTTGGTTTTGAGGGGTGACTAAAGTGATGCTACTATTGACATTGATGGTCTATTATATATTGGGTATCGTATTTGTGCTTCAAGGGGTGGTAATTTGATTTAGGTTGTACTTCGCGAGGCCTATTACTTTAAATATTCTAATAAACTAAGCATAGAAAAGATGTATAGAGACCTGTGACAACACTATTGGTGGTGGTATATGAGGAATAATGTTAAAGAGTTTTTCTCTCAGTGCTTGAACTATCTAAAGTTCAAGCACTAGAGACCTGCCCTATTCTTTCATAGAAGTGGGAGAGGATCACTATGTACTTTATTTTTGGACATCCTCCTACTTTTGGAGGGCGTGGTTACATTTGGGTCTTCATGGATCGATTGACCAAGTCTTTCGATTTAACACCGACTTCTGCATCTTGGGATGTAGAGACATTGGCTAATTTATATGTTTGAGAGGTTGTTCTATTGCATGGGCTACTAGTTTTTACCATTTTATATAGAGGGCCAACATTCAATTCATTGTTTTTAGCACCGTTCAATGGGAGATAGGTATTGTGGTAGCCTTGAGCACTGTTTTTAACCCTAAAATAGATTGTCAGTATGAGCAGACTATTCAGGTACTCTAGGATATATTCTGTGTTTGTGCTTTCAAATTTGATGGTAGCTAGAATTAGTGTTTGGCCATGGTAGAGTTTTTTATAATAATAGTTACCATTGCAATATCAAAATGGCACAATTTGAGATGTTCTATGGTAGGCATTGCAGGTCACCTATTGGTTGGTTTAGTAGTGTTGACATTTTTGCCAATACTTCAGATTGGATCCATGATTCTTTAGAGAGGGTCAGAGTTATACAAAGTAGGCTTCGGGAAGAATAGAGTAGACATAAAAGCTATATGGATCGTAGATTTCGGCCTTTGGAGTTTTTTTTGTGATATTGTCTTCTTGCAAATTTCTCCTACTAAGGGCGTTATGAAATTTTTCCAGAAGAGAAATCTTAGGCCCAGGTTTAGTAGATGTATGAGATTACTGAGAGAGTTTGTGTAGTATCCTACAAATTTTCTTTACATCCATGGTTTTTTGTAGTTCAAACCCTTTACATCTGCTTCTCCATGACTTAGTTTTGTTTTCTTACAATTTGTCTTATGTTGAGTAGCCTAAGGTCATTATTTGTAGAGCTATGAGACGGCACATATCCAGGGAGATTCTGGTTGTAAAGGTTCGATGGGTTCGTTTTCTAGTTGAGGAGGCCACCTGGGAAACAAAGAGAGATAAACAAGATCAGTTTGTTTTGTACTTTAGTTATTTTCTTCTTCATTACTTTCATGGAAGAAATTCCTTTTAGTGGTAGATGTTGTAATGGCCCCCATGGTCATTTTCGTGTTTCTATGTTATTTATGTGTTTATAGTGTTACAGTAGCTTCCCTGAGTCATTTATGATTTGTTGGGACTAGTAGATTCGCTCAATAGCAGTTCTTGTAGCTTGATATCTCAGTTTACCTATTTTAGAGTTCTAACATTAGAACTATTAAACTTGAGAGTGATTTTAGGAAAACGCGCTCAGAATCAAATTTCAAAAACTTTTTAGCTCCAAAATGCCAACTTTGGTTTAGTAGGACTATTGGTTCAACTCCTAAAATTTTCTTTCATGTTCTGGGATAGTTTTTGGAAATTTAGTTCATTTGGAGTTAAGGAGTTGACTGAGTTAGACTTTTGTTATCGCATTGTCGGATCGGAAATCTGACAATTCCATCAGCTTCAGAATGTGAAATTTTGGTTGGTAGGGTTATTAGAATGCTTCCATACATGGCTTGACTCTTTTTTAGGTCCATTTGGTTGTTAAATTTCTTGTCTTTTATAAACCCCTTTTACTACGACACTTGTTCTGATCAATCAATCTCATATGGTTGTTTCACCAATTCTTTTGAGTCAGGAATATCATTTTCATGCAATTTTCATATTTGTTTTGTTGAAATAGGACTCTAATTCGATTATGAGCCTCTTTTTAAATTTTTTATAACTTTTTTCAAAAATTCTACAAGCATGAACAATTTATCCGTCCTTTTGGCTGATAAATCATCCATGGATGATTTATCAGACATTTTCTTGATAATCGATTTGTCCGATAAATCATCAAACATGTTTCCCCTTGTTGATATTATATTATTTACTCGTCTCCTTTTTCTATCGGTGTTTTTTCTACTTCATCTATGCTTTCTAGAACCCTGTATACTGTTTTATAGAAAAGATTCTAGACCATAGTGTGGTTGGGGAGGGGAATAACTTAATGTTTGAACTTAGTAGCTATCCCCGATTCTACTTGTGTCCTAGTTGCCGATCTAGTTTATTGTTGTGTTGTTTTTTTTAGCATACATTGTGGTTGGGCTTGTATAGTTTAATTTAGCTTCTTTGGGTAATAATAATATTATAACTTGGTTTTTTATCAGCTTAATACTTGAAAGATATTTTCCTACTTATATATATATATTTACTTTTCCACAACCACTCTTTGTATTGATATATTTTCCTAATTGTTACCTTAACTAGCTTGTCCAAACCAGAAACTGGGCTTTGAACACTATATGTATACCTTCTGTGACTGTCGAGAAGTACAAATAATTTTTATTATGTTATTGGACTTATTTTTTAGAATTTTCATAACGGTTTTGGTTAACCTTAATAGCAGAAATTATGTTTTTTTTATTGAAATATATTATACAGGAAAAGCCCAAGTTTTGGCATGCTTGTCCATTTTTCTTGTCCTAATCTTGCAGTTTCGAGGTATTTTTGCATGTGGGACCTAGATCCCTCCACAGACCCTGCCATCTTGGGTCTCTATACATCAAACACTATGGGCAACCTTAGGGAGGGACATACAGAGGGAGTAGTGGTATACAAAGATGTCTTTTATGGGTCCCTCATGTGTCGGGAATTTCCCTAGGAGGTTGCATTACGCAACTTGTTTTACTTTATCAGAACCCTCTTGCATTGCATTCTTCATGCTTGATTGTACTCTTCGAGCTTACAGGGAAAGTCATGTTGCATTCTTAGATGACTATTTTTATCAGCTGGCGGTACAGGACCTCATGTAGATTTTGTCTATTTATCTAGCTATTGGATGTCCTACTGGTAGTATGGGATGCCATGCGGGTTTCTATTTGTTACATTTCTGATATCTTCACTGCTTTATTAACTTATCTGCTTCTACTATTATCTACTTATTGTCTATGACTTTCTTTCTTACTTCACTATACTTTTCTATTCGTAGTTGTTGCGCCAGAGCTCCATTTACATGTCACTTAGCCTTATACTATCCATGCTTACTTGTAGTAGTTGTTTTTCGTCCTATCTCTCAATACTTGCATGTTTTTTCCCTATCTTGCTTTCATGATTGCTTTTTACTTTATTTATGCTTATTGTTTTCCCCGTTGGTCAATGATGCCTGCGTACCCTTATTTTGGTACTCAGTTTGTACTTAAACATATTTTTGTGGTGCAGATCCCGATATGAGTTATTAGGAAGGACATGATCATGCGATCCAGGTTGGATCTTAGTTTCGAAGATACATTGAGCTTCGATGGTTAGGATGGCCAGTTCTCTTTCTAATGATGAACTTTCTTTATTTTTGACTCAAGATAGCTAGCTCTTGCATCTTTTGCCACCTTTATACTGTACTACTCTTAGATACTCTATTTTATAGATGATTTACAACCACAATATAACTTTTAAGGGTTTCTTTATGTTATATATATTGTGATCTTTATATATTGTAATTTACTTTTCCCCTTCTTTTCATCTCCTTTCTTTTATTTCTTTTTGTGGTTCTGGTTATCGGTCCATTGTTAGTCGCTTGGGATGAGGTTAAGGATCGTCTACTGGTGGGAAGTGGACTCCATCAAAACCCAATTTTGTGGTCTTGATAAATAAATTACAGATAAAATAGCTATTAATTTTTTTAATATTAGTATATGTACTTCAACACCATCAATAAGGGTGTCTGCTATGGTGAATGGGTTAAGTCCAACAATAATTACATTTGATGTAAGAAGGTCAAAGAAATGCATCGATATATGATATTTTTTGAACAATATTATTTCCCATTGTGAGCTAAACTTTGAGTTGAAATATTTTTTCATCACCTATATGAACAGTTGTGGTGTAAAGCAAAAGGAGACTCCTTTTATGATAAAAAGTAAAATAAGTTTCCGTACACATTTGGAAGATGAAGGTAGACCCAATTTAAGGGTATACATGGTTGAAAGGTTTGTAAAGAACCACATCTTGTCTTAAGATGAGAAAATACTAAAAAATGTAAAATGTGATTGAGTGGACACAGATGTTCTAGTCAAATAAAATGTGGGCTAAAAAATTCCTCGTACACCTACTTCTACTCCTACTCCGACTCTTGAAGTATCTAGTAATATATCAAGAACTACAAAACCATGTAATGTCCCATAGTTGGATCAATCTACAAAATTTGTTCATGAATGTAACAAAATCAAATAATCATCCCAGATTATCATGATTCAAAGGTACGATGTGTGGCAGTCCCACACGAGTCGTACAGTGATTCGTTTGAGAGTGATCCGAAAAGATTAAATTTCTATCCCTCAGACCCAATTGGTATTACGAGTGAGGGACTGAGTCACGAGTCATTATTCCAATTCGTGAGATGGGTGCTCCAATTTTCCAAACTATGTTACTTCGGCCTAGTTTTTGGTGTCATTTCATGCATAGATCATCTTTAAATGATCATATATGTTAGATTATGAGGCATTATGTGGAACATAATATATCCTAAGAAAGGTATATGAATCTAGTTTCTAACTCAACACTACTAATATATCAAAACTATTTTATTTA
>JBDJHY010249258.1:0-10697 GCA_039654485.1 Withania somnifera
ACTAATACCAAGTCTGAAGAAGTAGATCGTAGCCTACCTAGATTTCGATGATGTCCTCAAGAAGTGTGCTCAAATGTCCAAAATCACGTATGAAGCACGAAATCATATGATGTTAGTGAAAATGTAACCCAAGTGTCAAGATTAGTAAAATAAGACCCATATTTCTATATAAATAGTGGGGTTAAAATCCAAACTAAAATAGGGTCAGTAAACCCTAATAGCTCAAAAAATGAAATATTTTTACAAACATGTATCTTGTACATCATATGGTACAAAATAGGGCTCAAAATAATGATAGAAATGAAAGATTTAAGCCCGAAAACTTTACTAAAATTGCAAAAATGAAGAATTACCTAGTAAAAACGATCGTAGAAAAACTTGAATCAATACCTTCAAAGGCTCTTAAATCACTCTGGAAAACCCACGAAAAACTCTGAATTTTTTGATAAAATATGAGATAACTTGCGTGGAAGGAAAACTTATTTAAGCCTACCGATTGACAGATAAATTGATGGATTTATCAGTCATTTGGCCGATAAATGGAGTCTAGTTTCAAAAATCCATATATAAAATCCTCATTTAATCAATATTCTGGAATCTATGGAAACAACTAAATTGACATTTAGGATCAAATGAACTGAATGGGTTCTGAAGAAGCCATAATTATAAAGGAAGAATTACTGTCAGGGATCCAACATATCGATCCCAGCGAATCATAAATGAATTGGGGGAATTATTGGAATGCTTTAAGTATGAGAGAGTAGCAAAACATGAAAAATATCTCGAGGGTCATTACAAAATTAACTCTGCCTAATGTGAACATCAATCCAAATACTGGAATCTTCGTATCTCAATCTTGTGCATCATTTTCTTGAATTTGCAGTTGGTAGATACTTTGTGATTAAGTCAATCATAAAATCACTTGAATGAATTTATTGCACGTTGATATCACCATTTTTTTAAGATTATTTTTGTAACAAGATCTTGGTGAAATATCTTTTAAATATCTGCATTTCATTATGAACAAAATCTTGAAAATATTTGTTAAAATAAACATAATCATACAAGCACTTTCATTTACAATGTACAAGTGATCTTATTTTAATATTTCCATATAGGCATATAATTATATCATGCTCATAGCTATATTAAGATGTATAAATACACCAATTGCACAAGATATGTGTCACGACCCAAAAATCGAGTTGTGATTGAGTTTAGATCCTATCTGTAGACAAGCAAAACCCTGGCTGAGAGTGTTAAACGGTGGGAAAGAGCCAAGTTCCAAAAGAAAAGAGAAGAGAGATCAAAAGAAAAAATAGAAGAAGAACACTAAAATACGTAAAAAAAAAATAACTCACCGAAATCTGACATCATACCTATAAACCATATAGATATATAGTATAGTACAAAAATACAACCTCAAAGGTGTAAAAACTACAAGGTATCCATCCTAGACAAAAACTAGGACAACTCAGAAGGAGAATCGATCAGGAAAAACGCCAACTGCTCACTGTATCTCCGAACAGCTCTGACCTAGCCCCACGATCTCACTCTCCCTGGTGGCTCGTACTAGGACCTGCATCACAAATGATGCATAAGTGTATTATAAGTACCAAAAATAATAGGTACCTAGTAGGCGTCATAGGCTGACCAGGCAAAAAAAAGCATAACCAAGGTAAAATTCGTTCAAATAAAAGGCAATGGTGTACAAACTAACAAGTTATAAAAAAGGTCAACTATCAAGGTATAACATAGAGGAATTGAGTCAGAAGTAAATCATGACCAGCTGACTCGTACCTTGAGCTCTAACGTAACAAGCATAATAAAAGATCATAAAGAGGAATAAAAGACAAATAACAGTTAATCTATCAGTAAATAAGGTACAAGAAGTATCTAGTATCATCAAAAAGACAACAAACAAGGCTTAGTTGGAAAGAAGACCTATCGACAGGAAAAACCAAGCATACAAGTAACTCAACGAGACTCCACCCATAAGCTCAAAGAGTACACACAAGCACGAAGGAATGCAATGCATAAGGGGTCCAGAGAAGTAAATGTGTCCCAATGTCCCAAGCATAGAAATCTCTAGTTTAATCCCCTCGAAACCCCAACTATGTTCCTGACACAATGTGAAACACACCGAAGGGGCCACATAGCCCTATGGTATATGACAAGTGAACATGTTGACATAATAGGTCATTGGCCAAGGTTATAATAGTAAATGGGTTCCAAACTAGTAACTCAAACCCAAGCTTGCAATTTACAAAACATATGCAGCACTAAACACCCTGTCCAAAAAACATAATTCTTAGCCTATTTGAATGTTGATGGTATCCTCGAGAAATGCATTAGATCACCAAACGTCATGAATAAACTTATAATTGTACGAAGCTATAAAGAACATAACCTACATGTCTAGACGAGTAAAATAAGATCATATTCCATTAGAAATAGGAGGGTCAAAATCTAAACTAAAAATGGGTCTGTAAACCCTCATAGCTTAGAAAAATAGAATATTTATTCAAACACATAGAGCACAGCTCATAAGTTGTATGTTACAAAATAGGGCTCAATTCGCTATAATATAAAAAAGAAATAAACCACCAAAAGTTTATATAATATGAATAACTTTACAACTAAAGATAAATCAAGATATTACCTAGTAGAAACAAACGTAGAACCACCAAGACACAATTCCAAAAATTAAAATTATAATTAAAACCTCCTAATACACTGATATTTCTCAATTTGTAAGGAAATTTTGGGGAACATTTGAGAGTTTTTCGAACAAAAAGTGGAAAATAAAATATTTATAAAGGGTCTCTAGGCGGTGCACTGTGCTAGCGACCACCATCCCAAGGAAGCGATCAGAATGGAAGCTAAGTCGCCGCAAACGCGGAGAAGGGATGTCAGGTAGATATTTAGATTGTTGCAAATGGATACAAAATGGAAATGGAGTCTAATATTGACAAACCATATGTGCGATATTTATGTAATCTATATTCCTGGATCAATGGAACTGACATAAAGACGATTTGAGATCATTTAAGATGATAAAGGTCTGAAGTAGCAATAACTAAAGAGGGAACAAACTACAAAACTTCTAGGGAACCAATCTACCGGTCCTAGTAAGTCATAAATGACCTGGGCAGCTACAAGAACACTCTAAACATAGAGATCTCGCAGAAACACAAAAATGATCACAAGGGTCATTACAACATCCCCAAGTGAAGGAACTTTAATTGGAAAAAGTTATGAAGGAAGGGATACCTAAATAATCAAATAGGTAAGGGTACTGAGCTCGTATGTCCCTCTCTATCTCCCAGGTAGACTTATCGACCGGATGACGAACCCATCAAACTCTTACAACAGGAATATCCCTTGATTTGAGCCATCTCACATCTCTGTCAATAATAGCCTCAAGCTGCTCTATATAATTCAAATGATCGTCTAGATTAACTGACTCATGATGAAGCACATGGGACGCGTCTGGTACATAGTGATGAAGCATGGAGACGTGGAAAATTGGATAAACCATTGTTAAATCTGGAGTTAGGTCTAATTTGTATGAAATATCGCCAACTTACTCAGTAATCTCGTATGGCCCAATGAACCTGGGGAAGCTTTACCGTCTGACAAAACCTCATGACGCCCTTCATGGGAAAACCCTATAGGAAATCCATGTCTCTAACACTAAATGCAAGAGGTTGAAGTACATGATCTGCGTAGTTCTTCTGTCTAATTTGTGTTTTCCTCAATCTAACCTAGATAACTCCAACCCAGTCTATAGTATCTTGAATAAAATTTGAAGTCTGAGGATAAAATTCAACACTACTATACCAACCAATCGATGATCTGCAATGCCTACCGTAGAAAGCCTTGAATAGTGCCATTTGGATGATGGAATGGTAGTTGCTACTATATGAAACTCTGACAAGGCCAAATTTTGATCTCAACTACCACCAAAATTAGAAGCAGAAGCCTGAAGCATATCCTGAAGTACCAGAATATTTTTCTTGAACTAATCATCGGGTAGTGGATGAAAAGTAGTATTCAGAGTTACCTTTGTACCCATCTCTCGTTGTATGATGCTCTAAAATATAGAAGTGAATTGAGTTCCACTTTCTAAAATGATAGAAACTAGATCCCCATGTAGGCAAAGAATCTTTTTGACATATAAGTCAGCAAGTATCTCCACATTCCAAGATGATGAGATTAGTAGGAAGTGGAGGGACCTATTCAGTCTGTCCATAATGATCCAAATACAATTATAATCCTTGGAAGTACAAGGAATTCTAAAAACAAAATCCATGGTAATCCTCTCTCATTTCTACCCAGGAATAGGGAGTAGCTGTAACACACAACTTGGCCTACCATGCTCAAACTTCAACTGCTGCAAGTTTAAGCACCGGGAAACAAATCTCGTAACATCAGACCTTAAGCAATGCCATAAAGAATGTTTTCTCAAATCTCTTCACATTTTTTCTATGCCCTGATGTTTGGAATATCTGGTACAATTGGCCTTAGGGAGAATAGTACGAATCAAGTCATCAACCCTGCAAACACAAATATGAATGCTCATCCACAACATACCATATGAATCTAATGATGTATTGTTGTAGTCACCCCTCAGAACCAAATCTAAAATACGAACCAAGAATCTATCATCATACTGACGTTATTGGATCTGATCAAATAGAGTAAGTCTAGCCTCAACATGTGCACCAACACTTCTCGGGTCTAAAATGTTAAACCTATCTAAATGATTATCTAGAGTCTTGATGTCTAAGGCTAGTTGCTTCTCTAAAACTGATATAGAATCCAAACTACCTTTTCTAACCACCCTCTGGCTCAAGGTGTATGCAACCATATTATCCCTTCCCAGATGGTAAAAAATGTGATATTATATTCCTTCAGAAGTTCAACCTATATCTTGTATCTACGATTGAGCTCCCTCAGACTCAATATACACTATAGACTATCGTGATTAACGAAAATCTTGCAATGAACCCCATAAATGTAATGTCTCCATATTTTGAGCGCAAAACTACCGCCTCTAACTCCAAATCATGTGTAGGGTAGTTACTCTCATGAAAGTTCAACTAACGTGAAGCATATGAAATAACTCTACCCTACATTATCTACACATAACCTAAGCCAATACCAGAGGCATCACAATAAACTGTATACGGATAGCCCTCAATTTGAAGTGATAACACTAGTACTGAGATGAGAAACTCCTTGAGCCTTAGAAAACTTGACTCAGACTTCTTGGACCACCAAAAAGGAACATCCTTACGGGTCAGTCTAGTCATAGGAGAAACTATGGACGATATGCCCAGTACAAATTACCTATAATAGCCAACTGACCAAATAAAATTGTGAACCTTTAAAGGAGTAGTAGGCTGGAGCCAATCATGAACAGTTGAAACCTTCTTTGGATCCACAATGATACCTGCTTAAGATAAAACATATCGTATAAATCTATAGTCTAACTAGAAAGCACACTCCGAGAATTTTGCATACAGCTGTTCAGTCCTCAAAATCTGGAGTACAATTCTTAAATGCTCCTTATTCTTTTCCCAATTACAGTATAAACCTAAATGGCATCGATGAACACAATTAGAAAGGACTCTAGATATGGCCTAAACACTCTATTCGTAAGATTCATAAATATGGATGGGGAATTAGTCAGCCTGAATGGCATAAATAGAAAATCATAGTGTCCATACTGGTTCTGAAAAGTAGTCTTTGGAATGTCCCCAGCCTGAATCCTCAACTGGTGATAACTTGACCTCACATTATTCTTCAAAACACAGGGGCACACTGAATCTAGTCAAAGAGATCATCAATCTGCATAAATGGATACTTATTCTAAATATTGAACTACCTATAATTAATGCACACATAAATAGTATTATTTCTCTTTTACAGAAATGACACTGGAGAACACCACAGGGAAATACTAGGTTTGATATAGTCTCTAGTAATATAACCCCGAAGCTAAGGATTGAGCTACGGGAGCTTTACTAGAGCCATATGATAAGGTGCAATCGATATGGTCCTGGTGCTCGGCTCAACCTTTATAGAAAAATCAACAACACGCTCGGGTGAGAGGCTAGGAAACTCATCAAGGAAAACATCAAAAAACTCTCTAACAATGGGCACTGAGTCACAGGAAGGAGGATCAGCACTTACATTATGAAATATAGGCTAAGTAAGCTACACAACCCATAGCTAGAAATATATTGGCCTGCATACTAGATATAACTAGCACTCGGGAGTGGACAATAGAACCTTGGCACACCACTAAGGGTACACCGGGAATAGATAAAGGTGACGCTCTTGGAAAAACAATCCAAACCTCATGATGAGGTGATAACCAATCTATGCTTAGAATCACATTAAAATCAATCATGTCACGATCCACTAGATCAGCCTTAGTGTCCAACACCTATACAGTGACAACACAAGCTCAGTGAATCCAATCCAACATTATAGGTTCACCTACAAGAGTATACACATTCACCGGCATAGGTAAAGTCTGACACATAACATCTAAATAAGGAAAAAAGTACATAGACACATAGGAATATGTAGAACCAAGGTAAAATAATGCCAAGGTTAGCTAGTGAAAAACAAATAACATACCGTGACCACTGTATTAGAATCCTTTTCCTGAGATCTATCTGTTACAACATAAAACTTAGTACACCCAGTGCCCTGCTAATCTCCTCCTTGATCCCCTCATCTATCCTTATATCCCCTACCATGACTACCTCGAGCCGCTGTATGACCACCTTTAACTGATGGTGATACTGCCCTAAGAGGCTCTATAGACTGTGCTTTTAGCTGAATGACCTGATGTAAAAATCTCTATCAAAGTAGCTTAGCTTGGCATACTCATAACAACCCTGGACTCTACCTCGACTAGAACCACTGGCTGAACTACTTTGGCCACTAATGTGATGGTATTTTATGTCATATTATGCTCTTAAAACCCTGAATATAAAGCATGTTCTTGAGTAACAACAACGCATTTTAATGCTTTTGTTGAGTATTTACAGGGTTAGGTCAATAGGTAGAAGTATGTAGCACTTGTACAAGAAAAAGGCCTTTTTAGGTGACAACGAGACGATTCACCTGGGCTCAGACAAAATGTTTGATTTATTCATCCAATAGGAAGTTCACTAGATAGAGCCACACCAACAGACGATGAAATAGAAAAATTGTCTGAGGATAGATGGTTTGCCTGATATGAATCTCCTACTCAGAACTCCACTCAATAAGAAGCAAGGAATAAGTGGTCCAGCAGACATTTCTTCTATTGGGAGACGGTTTGCCCAGTTGGAACTGCCTATTGGAAAGTTCACTAGATTAAGGGGTGACAGATGGAAGGCCAGACGATTCCATCTATCACCAGGAGGCTCGCCTACCCTGTTGTCCAAACTGACGAAAGCCCAACCCAAGTTGTTGTTGTTGCACTTATTCCTACACTTTATAAATAACATGCTTAGCTTAGTTTAAGGGGGAAGAGATTACAATTATTCTTTAAATACATTAGGGACTTGTGAAGGTTTATACCCATATTCTTTGAAGAACATAAGTGTTGAGTTATTCTGATCATTATTCTGCAATCAACTTAACTTTATATTTGTGGTATGTTATTCTCTATCTTGTGGATTCATTACTGTAGGATGAGTTTAATAGTGGGCTAAAACCCAACCCTAGCATTGTGGGATCTATGGGTTAAACTATACTAGGGTTGTAATCTACAGGAGTTGCTGCATCTATTCCATTGTATGAACATAATCTCTATGTAACAACATATTTTTAGTTATTCCAAACAATAGAAGACGCCTAGTTTTAACTAGCACTTACCCTGTGCATAAAACTAGGAGTTGAGATTATGCTAAGAAATTTGGGGCGTTAACCCTCTTCTACTAGTTGTTGTCGTAACTAGAGTAATTATCTTGAGTTATTATAGCACATGCAATGCATTCGTTCACAGCCCTAACCCGATGTAAAATAGGTTTACTTGGGATCAAAGGTTGAAAAATACTTATGTAAATAGCATTGTACATATACGTAACTCTACATTATGAGGGATTATGAAACCTGTGAAAATATTACAATACAAAGGATAGTTGAACCATGGTGAACACAAACCTAGGTTGACTATGCACTTGAGTAAATCAATAGTCATTAACCCGAAATAACGAAGATCGCAAATACAAACCCCTTTTTATACTTTCTTGCTAGGTGTATTTTCTATTGCTAGAAACAAGCACTAACTGGTATTTTCTATTGCTAGGTGTATATACGACACCCTATCTTTGTGGGATCGACCCCAACCTTAGTTGGGTTCTATATTTGATAATTGACCACTTATACTTTAAAAGAAAGTGTAGTTTGGGCGTTATCAGTCACCACAGCCCTGAGACCCTGAAGGTGTTCCCCTAGAGGGATGGCTACTCTAACAACTATCAGTTGATGGTAAAGAGGCCTGAACTGGTCTACTAGGCTTCCCCTACTGCTGAGGCCTATGCCTTCCATACCAACCCCTAAAAGATTAAGAACCACTAAAATCTCTCTAGCAATATTGTCATTTATTTCCAACCCCTTGGACCGAGCAAAAGAGTCTCTCTATGGTATGGGCATGATCAACTACTGGAAACAATGGACTACCTTGATCAACCAATAAATAAATCTCCATATATAACTCTTATCTTAACTCGATGTAAAATGGTGAACCCGCTCATCCTTTATAGGTAAAATAGCAGTCCTATATCTTGAAAGCTGAGTGAAAAGAGCCTCATACTCGGAAACTAACATTGACCCCTACGTTAAACCAATGAACTAAGCAGTGTGTTCCTCTCAAACACTCTGGGGAACATCTTATTGATAAAGCCATCTACGAACTTGCTTCATGTAATAGGCGGTGACCTACTGATATATTCTCTCTATATACTCTCCACAAAGCTTTAGTCTGCCACTCTAGATGATACCCAATAAATTCCACCCCATGTGCCTCTGTCAAACCCAAGGTCTGTAACCACTTCTCACATTCTACTACAAACTCATAAAGATCCTATCTGTATTCACCAGAAAATCTAGGAGGCCCTGTATGCATAAAGTGATGTTGCATCTGCCAATCCTCGAAAATCATAAAAGTAAGGTTAAATCTGAAATGATGGCACCTCTAGAATAGTGTTCGAAGGAGGAATTATCACTGCCACTAGTATTAGTTGAACAAGAGGAGCTGGGGCACCCTATGCCTCTCCCTCAGATGAATTTTTTCCCTCATCAGTGGGCACTCTACCAAACATGGTGCTCATATGCTACCATATATATCTAAGTACCTCATCAGAAAGTGGCGGCATCTATGGTAGAGGTAGATCAATAGGTGTAAGATCAGGTCGTGCAACTCTAGCCCGACCTTACCCATGAGTTTTGGCTCTACCCCAGCCCCTAACTGGAGCTCTTTATGGAGAGAGGGAGGAGCATCATAACCCCCAGACACATAAGCGTGCAACCTACCTAAGAAAAAGTGAAAAAAAATGATTCCCAAGAAACCAAAAGAAACCTCGCATAAAAAGGGTCAAACAGAAGTTATCCATCCTAAAAGAACCGTGTAACCCCCCGAAAATAGGACATGGACATCTACATACCAATTCGGGGGACTCTACTAGACATTCTCTCCTACAAACAGATACACTGGTGAACCTAGAGCTCAGGTACCACTCTGTCATGACCTAAAAAATAAGCTATGATAACGTGTACATCCCACCTTTAGACAAGCCTAACTCTAGCCCAGAGCATTAAGCGGTGGGCCAGTACCTAGTGCCAAAAGAATAGAGAATAGAATAAAGAGAAGAACTAAAATATGAACACCAAAATACAAAATAGAAAATAACTCTCAAGAACCTATATCATGGTTGTAGAGCATATATATACAGAATAGTACAAAAATATAACCCACAATGGGGAAAAAACTACAATATTACCATCCTGGACCAAAACTAGGACAACTCTGTACAGAAGGAGAATCGTTCAGCAAGAATATCAACTGCTCACCCTTTCTCCAAACATCTCTGACATATCCCGCATGATCTCGATCTCCCTATTGTCTCATACTACGACCTGCATCACAAAAAGATGCAGAAATATAGCGTGAGTACCAAAAACAAATGGTAACCAGTAGGTATCATAGGCCGACTAGGTAAAAAAAACATAATCAAGGTAAAGTGCAATCAGATAATAGGCAAATAGGGAGTAGTCACGCTACAAACTAACAAGTAAAAAAGAAGGTCAACTATCAGGGTATAATATAGAAGACCTATGTCGCAAAAAAATAAGACCATCTGAAACATACCTAGAGATCAAACTTAACCAGCATAATAAAATACCATAAAGATGATTATAAGACCCATAACAACTAAGCTATCAGCAAATAAGGTACACGAAAATAACTAGTATCCTCAGGAAGACATAAAAAAGGTCTAGCTAGAAAAAAGACCTACCGACATCCCATACTACCGGCAGGTACAACAAGTCATACAAATAACCTAATGAGACTCCCCCCGTAAGCTCAAAGACTACACATAAGTGCAAAAGAATGCAATGCAAAAGAAGTGAAGAATAAACGTGTCAAAATAGTAACCCCACCTGCTCCTCCTCCGGTAGTAAAGATC
>JBDJHY010249287.1:0-10367 GCA_039654485.1 Withania somnifera
GGGGGCCTATGGGTGAGTATGTTTGTGTGTACACTGCGCTTCTTTTAGGGGGACTTATTAGCATTTAATTGTTCTACTTTACTATTTATATTACTACATATCTGTTACTATTGGTGACTAGTTGTTTCAGGTTATGTGGGATTAGTGTTGATTACTTTTGTTCATTCAATTATCCTTTGACTTAAGGTTACCGGCATACCAACCATGTTCTACTCTTATCTTGTTTGACTCCCATTATTTATTGAGTTATATTTCACATATGATGTTGCAAGGATGCCAAGTATGTTATATTCCATTACCTGTTATCCTGTTATGTGATTAGCTAGCACTATCAGTCTATGTGACACTCGTTTCATACTTGAGTTGCTAGTTTCCTGTATTGTACTATTTGCTTCTGTGACCCTTCTTTTTGTACTCTGTTATTTATGGCTTTTATTATTGTTATGCGCTCAATGGGCCCTCGAAGCCTACTGAGTATGGGTTTCTTCAACAACTTGTACTTATACTACACTTGTACATGTGCAAATCCAATTATAGGTTTTCGTTCGTGATATACAGATCGCTATTCATTCGGATCTTATTTACATTAGAGATTCAGGGTGAACTTGGCATCTAGCTTGTTCCTACTTCTCTTCGGACTTATGTTTTATTGATCACCATTGTATTTCGGATACATCTTCATACTATATTTACTTTAGTCTTACCATTCTGTACTTAGTGGTTCGTTTGACACTTATACCGAATTTTAGGTGGCTTCCTTCTTAATAAATTCTGCAAATTTTATTATTTTATTTTGACTTTTGATATTCTTTCGCATTTAACGTAGTAGTCTTCCACTTCGGCTATGGAATACGGGGTTTTGGTTCTCCTATTGGTGGTATAGTAGGTGCTATCATATCCACGAAATTGGGTCATGATAGCCTCTTTCAGTTCTGCCCAATTTGTAATAGAGTCGGGAGGTATATCGTCAAGCCACATAGTGGCTTCTTCCCATGGTGATAGTGGGAAAGCCTCAACTTGATGGCGTTCTGGCTCACTCAAGGAAAGTTGTAAGACGTGCAAATGGATGTGAAATTCTTCAGGTGAAAGTTTGGGTCCTCACCAGCAACTCCATGGAACAAACCCTTCATAGTCAACAACTAAATCGTTGTGCGAGTGATGTTGAATTTGCTACTAGGGCTAGTGGGGGTAGAATGATTTCCCCAGCCCCATCAAGGTCTGTATCATCATCATCCATATACACCTCGTGAGGTCTCATAGGTTGAGGCATGCGGGGTGCATTTTGATAGTTTTCATGTTCTACATCTACAGGGCATTGTTCAAGACCAGGTAGAGCGGCATTATTAGGCCTATCTACCCTCACAAAGGTTCATGATATCTTGAGATTGAGGTGTTTCTTGACTCTGAGTCTTTGGCATATACTACTTGTGTCCTGCAACAGAAAAAAACAGCACAAACATTAATAGTAGAAATAAACCTAACTAACAGTCACTATACTTAGACTTTACCAAAAGCCTTATTACTCGGCAACAGCGTAAAAAATTGATAACGCAAAAGTTACACTTCCTTCTAAAGTATAAGCGATCATTTATCAAAATATAGAACCCAACTAGGTTGGGGTCAATCCCAAATGGAATAGAATGTCGGGTATATGCCCTGCAATCGTAGCTAATAGTTAGTTCTTGTTTCTAGCGATAAACAGATAGTAAAAAAGGGGGATTTATTGTATCGCAATATTCATTGTTACTGTTAGTGATTTTCGATTGACTCAAGTGTATCATTAACCTAGGTTCATGTTCACCAGGGCTCAATCAACATTCGGTTTGTCATCGTTACATAGTTGCTTAATGGTTCCTAAACGTAGAGTTACGTACAAACATAATGTTATTTACAAAGTTTACCTCAACATTTAATCCTAAGTAAATTTCTTTTACACTGGGTTAGGGCTGTGAATGAGTGCATTGTATTTGTCATGGTAACCCAAGATGATTACTCTTTCTACAGTAGCAATCATTAGGCAAGGGTTAGCCCCCCCGAATCTCTTAACATAGTCTCAACTCCTAGTTTTATCCACAGGGCTAGTGCTAGTTAAACTTAGGCGTGTTCTAGTGTTTGCAACCACTAAAAGTTATTTATTACGTAGAGATTGTGTTCATACGATTTAATAGATGCAACAACCCTATGTAGATTACAATCCTAATGCAGTTAACCCATGGTTCCCACAACCCTAGGGTTGGGGTTTTAGCTCGCCATTGATATAATCCTACAATAATGAAACCATAAAGTAATGAAGAACATACCACGGAATTAAACGTATAATTGATTGTAGAATAATGATCAAACAATTCAACAATTATGTTCTTGAATATGGGTATCAAACCCTAAATCACAAGTCTCTCTAAATACTTCTCTCTTTAAAATATATGTAAATCTTTATATGTAAAAACTATTCTAACTTTGCCTTTTATAGAGTACGGGCATAATTGAAATAACAGAAACTCGGTCTGGACCTTCATTTAGCTTGGCCAAAATCTCAGCTGAATTGCCTGGTGACTGATGGACCATCTGGTCTTTCGTATTTCACCTCTTGTGTCCAGTGAACTTTCTATCAGATGGTTCCCCTTGGGAGAACCGTCTCCCAATAGACAGAACATTTGTTGGGCTTCCTCGTTCTTTTTCTTTAACTAGTGAAGCATCAAATGGGTGGCTCTTTCAGGTGAATTATCTGTCTTAAGACGGTTCATTTGTTCCATCTCCTGTTTAAGTTATTTTAACTAGTGTGATTCCTGTTGGGCAGCTGGGCTAGACAGTTCATATAGGAGTAGGTGAATCATCTCATACTCATGTAAAACTAGCCCTTTTCCTGTAAAATTTCTTGAAACTTCCTCATATTTACTTAACCCTGTAAATACTCAATAAAAGCATGAAAACACACTATTATCACTCAAGAACATGCTCTATTTTCGGGGTTTTAAATGCACAGCATGACATAAAATACCATCACATTAGGGTTCAATCCAACTAGGTTCACAGCGAATGGATCCAGGTCCTATGAACACGAAGGGGACCTTGAACCTGCACCAGATGATAGAAAAATACCTATTTTACAAAATCTACGAATCATGATCGAAATGTATTTGGAACCTGATGAACACAATCCAAATATGCTACCTATATGGAAATGACATTATGGACTCAATAGCACAGATGAAATTTCGATCTGAGGTCATTCCAAAAAAATGTTGACCAAAGTCAACTCTATGCTTAAATGACCAACTTTCCGATCGGGTACTCAAAATAAGGCCGGTTGGCTCGAAGCCCGAATGAACAACTCACCAAACCTAAACTCTACATTTCAAAATTGATGGCGTAGTCATAATTTTAATTCGAGTATGTGATCACAAAATGATCACTCAAGCTCTGCTTATGAACTACAAAACACATAAAATACACAATTTTGCACAAACTCAAAACCAAAGCTCCCAAAGTTAAACCAAGAATAGATCTAGACAAAAATCCATGTTTCGGAGCTAATAGAACTATTGACATTAGATTTCAAGTTTTCTTTAATAGAATATAATTAAAGTCAATGATTTCAATATAAAAAGATCTAAAATAGGGAAATAAACATAACGAATGAACAAGTACCAAACCACCAGTTCCAGTTATGCAAAAATGACTTAGGCCCTCTACGGGGAAGCTCTAAGATACAAGAAAATTTGAAAATGTAAAAAATACCATAAGGATCAATAAACATCTCCAAAGTAAGAATTTTCAAGGGTTTGGCTAGCTATTACTGCTAGTTCTTAAAGGGATTTGCTTATAGCTTCTTATTTGACAAATTTAGATAAGAAAAGTTTCCCTTTCCTATGGTTTGAAGAGTATGAGTAGGTTTTCTCAAAACTAAAAGAGTTATTGACTACTGCACCTATTTTATCTTTTCTTATGAAGGGAAGGAACCTTATAGTCTATTCTAATGCTTATTAATTTGGCTTGGGGCAGAGTTGACGCAAGAAAATAATGTGATTTACTATGACTCTAGGAAATTAAAAGTTCATGAGAGGAACTACCCAATGCATAATTTAGATCTGGCTATTGTAGTGTTCACATTAAATCAATGGAGAAATTACCTACGTGGAGTGAAGTGTAAACTATTTCCTTATCCTTGCAACCGTCAACATGTGTTTACCTAGAAAGAAATGAAATTGATTTAGAGAAAGTAGATGGAGTTAATAAAATATTATGATGTCATCATACTTTACCTAAAGCTAATATAATAGTAGATGCATTAACTAGGAAGGTATGGAGTATGGAAAGCTTAGCTCACCTACATGTTGACAGATATTTTTTGGCCAGGGAGGTTCAGACTCTAGATAATGGTATCGTGAGGCTTGAGATGAAAAAAAGGGGGAATTATTGGCATGTGGAAAGTCTAGGTCTTCCTTCATAGACAAGATTAATGAAAGGAAGTTAAGCATGTAGACTTGAGTGAGATCTATTACAAGGTCTTTAGCGGTGAACCCAAGAAGGTTTCCATTAATAATGAAGGAGTCTTATGCCTTAAGGGGTGAGTGTGTATGCTCCAAGTTGGTGATTTGATTTCTACCATCTTGATAGCGGCCCACTATTCTAAGTATTCTATTCATCTGGGTGAAAATAAGATATATTGTGACATGAGAAAAAATTATTAGTTGATATGAATGAAGAAAGATACATTGGATTTTTTATCAGAATCTTCATAAAGTAAAGTTTGAACACTAGAAGCCTGGTGGGGTGTAGTTGAAGTTTCCTATTCTTGAGTGGCAGTGGGAACACGTTTCTATAAAATTAACCCTGTGATAGTTTGACTCCATCTGGGTGATTGTAGATAGGTTAACAAAGTCTTCTTATTTTAATCCAATACAGACCCAGTATAATCCAACCAAGTTAGCTAAAAGTTATGTTATAGAAGTGTGGGGATTTAATGGTATCCTAGTGCCTCTCATTTTTTTTAGAATCATCTAATTCACTTGCCACTTCTGGAAAGTTGATTGAAGAATTTCGATCAAGCTTAGACTTAAGTACAACATTCCACCCTTCAAATAATTGGTGGTTTGAAAGGACTATTTACCTATTGAAAGACATGCTTCGGGTGTGTGTTCTGGATTTTGGGGGGAAATGGAATAATTTCATCCCTATGGAAGATTTCTCCTATAGTAAATGTTATCACTCTAGCATCAATATGGCTCCTTTTGAGGCATTTTATGGAAGGACATGTAGGTATCCAATGGGGCAGTTTGACTCCAAAGATAAAAAATTGTAGGGTACTAATATGTTGAAGAAATCCATGGAGAAGGTGAGACTCATACAAGAAAATATTCTTGTGGCTCAAAGTAGGTAGAAGGAGTATGCTGCAAGGAAAGTGAGAGACTTCGAATTTGATGTGGGTAATGAATATTTCTCAATATCTCACCCGTGAAGGGTGTTATGTGATTTGAGAAGAGGGGCAAGCTTAGCCCATAATATGTGGGTCCCTTTGAGATGTTACATCATTTGGTATCAATTTCTTATTAATTAGATCTACCGTCACATATTTCTAGTGTACATTATGCATTCCATATGTCAATGTTAGAAAATTTTCATGGAGATGGAAATTACATTAATAAATGGGACTCTAGGGTTCTAGATGAGAATCTAGTGTTTGAAGAGGAACCCATAGAAGTGCTTGATGTAGATATTCGAAAACTCAAGTCTAAGTATATTTCCATGATTAAAGTGCAATGGAAGAATTGACAAATTAATGAACCAACTTGGACAGTGGAGTCTAGTATGGATAAGACATACCCATAACTGTTTGAGCAATGAGATAATTCTACTTACTTTCTCCTCTTAGATCACTTAGGAATGAGTAATGGGTAAATTTATATCTATTGTAAAACCCATTCCCATCATTATAGAACACCTTTTTGTGGTTTTTATGATGTCTAGGATTCAAATGTGAAAGTTGAAAACTTCAGGGCTAGCATAGTGTCAAGTAAGATTTAGTCTTTATTCATTAGGAGATACTACAGAGATGGTGATTTTTTGTTGCTAAGTACATTGTGGTAATCCCGGTATTATACTTGCTTAGCTAACAATAATTGTTTTCAAATTTGAATTTAGCACTCTAGAACTCTAGTCATATTAATTACCATGAGAGGCTTATAATTTGATGTTTAGATTGTGAGATATTGTTGTGAAATGGAGAAAATTGGTGGTAAACTAAGCTCACTCTTTTGATCTAGGGGGATTACCATTGTAAACCGACACAATAGTTATCTCCATATAGGAGGCTTTACTGCTATATTGGTTAATAAACTATTGCAATGGAAAAGCACAATTTTAAAACCTCTTTTATTTATTCAATTAGGATGTTCATAACCAAAATCATAAAATTTTGAAAGAGAAATAAGGCTAAGACTAGAGAAAAGTTTTGAGGTGCAATGATGTAAATCGATATACGAGGCATATGAAAAAATAGGGGAGAAAGAAAAAGAGAAAAAGAATATGCAGAAACTTACAAAAACTCACTAGTATATGAACAACAAAGGACTGGTTACCCTCACCTTTCAATTAAACCAATGAACTGAAGACTAATTTAGACAAACAATCTACAGAAACCCTATTCGAATCCACAAATAGAAAATCTTTAATTGAATGTGATAAAAGAAGTTATCTATAAACTAAGGGAATCCACCTTCAATCACACACTACAATTATGCTAAATTACGTCTAGGATATGAACTAAGCTCTCAAAGGAGACTAAATGTTTAATTATCAAAGTCTAACCGAAAAATACTGCAAACTCTAATATTTATAGTTATTACAAGTTTGCAACAATGGAACTTTGGCCCCCAAAGTTCTGGCATTTTCACAGCAACCCCTAAAGTTCTGGCATCTTTAATTAAGCCCCTTAAGTTTTGGAATCTTTAATTAAGCCCCTTAAGTTCTGGCATCTTCACATCTTACAACTCATAAGATTCTCATAGGTTGAATACCCCTTGACATGGATTAAAAAAGGCTTCCCAAGAATCACTCTTCCGTATGGTCGCTTGCAATTCCTACAACTCCTTTGTCAGACCCCTTGTGAAAGTCTGAGAAGAGTAGGTGCTATCTGTGCTCGTATCATCCTCACGTTATTGAAGAGGATTCGTCCTTGAATCCATGAATCACCTACACCACAAGGAGACAAGTCAGTAATATTAAACATATCATGTACATCATACTCACCTGGCAGATTAAGTTTTTAGGCATTGTCATTGATGTGCTAGAGTACTTGAAATAGAACATTTCCCCAGGTCTTAGCCTCCCCTTGTGGTCGTGTCGGAATCTATCCTTTCAGAAGTGTACCCACACCCAATCACCTGGCTAAAAAAATCACCTTCCTCTTGCCCTAGTTTTTGTTTTGGGCTATTTTCATATTGGTTCAGTCAAGAGTCTCCTTCGCTTGAGTGTGGATGTTTAACATCTTTGTTTCCCTCTTTTATGCATCTAAAATTATCAACTAATCACTAGATAAAAGGATCAGTGTAAGAGGCAATAAAGGGTTATAACCAATCCAAGCTTCAAACGGGGATTATATTAATAGAGGAATGAAATGACCTATTGTATGCAAATTCAACTAAGGGAAAGTTTTTCCTCCCAAGAAGTTGGTTTACCTCTAATAAAACAACGCAACATATTACCAAGTATTCTATTTACTACTTTTGTTTGACCATCAGTTTGAGGGTGGCAAGAAGTAGAAAACAAA
This sequence comes from Withania somnifera, assembly GCA_039654485.1. Classification (NCBI taxonomy): domain Eukaryota; kingdom Viridiplantae; phylum Streptophyta; class Magnoliopsida; order Solanales; family Solanaceae; genus Withania; species Withania somnifera. The sequence goes on from JBDJHY010249287.1 coordinate 7,769, forward strand.
AGATTGGTGCCAAGTGTAGCCCACAGACGTTTCCTTAAATAGCTAGGTAATTTAGAATCCCTATCACTAACAATAGTCTTGGGTACCCCATAAATCCTAACAACATTAGCAATAAACAAAGATTCCACATAAAGAGCATCATCAGTCTTATGACAAGGGATGAAATAAAAAAATTTTGAAAACCTATACACAACTACAAAAATTATGTCATGATCCCCTTAAGTCATAGGAAGTCCCAACACAAAATGCATAGAAATATCAAACCAAGGCCTCCCAGGAGCGGGAAGGGAAGTATACATACCTGGAGCATAGCCTGTTGACTTAGCCAACTTGTAGTGTAGACATCACATAACTGCTCCATATCTCTCCTCATCTTAGGCTAATAAAAAATTTTGGACAATATATCAAGTTTCTTAGTGACTCCAAATGACCCATCAGACCTCTATTATGGGCTTATTTTATGAATAACTCCCTCCACAATCTCTTGGGAACAACAATTCGTCCATCCTTGAAAAACAACCCATCAAGCAGCTAAAAACTGTTAACCTGGTTTGCCTAACTAAGTTCCCAATAAGTGTCACAAAAGTCAGAGGTTGTAGGATAAAACTCTTTTAGACTCTCAAAACCCATTAGTTTTGATACAGGACTGTTGACCAACACGAACCGTCATGATAGAGCATCCGCCACTACATTGTCCTTACCATGCTTATATTAGATCGTGTGAGGAAATGTCTCAATAAACTCCACCCACTTTGGATGTGATTTTTCATATTTGAATAACTCCTCAGGTGCTTTAATGACTCGTGGTTAGTCCTTATCACGAACTCCTTATGCCACAAATAGTGTTGCCAGTTTGACAATACCCGCACAAGCGCATAGAGTTCTTTGTCATAGGTAGAGTATTTTAAGGTATCCCCCTTCAGTTTCTCTGTAAAATAGTATACGGGCTTTCCTTTTTGCATCAAGAAAACACCAATACCTACCCTCGAAGCATCATATTGGATTTCAAACATCTTCTCAAAGTTGGGAAGTTAAAGCAATGGTGCTAAACATAAGATATACTTCAAGGCCTGAAAGGCCTTGTCTTGATCTTCTTCCCAAATAAAGGGAACATTCTTCTTGATTAACCCAGTCAATGGAGCTTCTAAAGTACTGAAGTTTTTAATGAACTGACTATAGAAGATAGCTAACCCATGAAAGCTACATTTTGGTAGCATTAGAAAGGGTTGGCCAAGATTTAATAGCCTCAATCTTTTCTTCGCCAACTTCTACTCCATGAGTGCTTACAACAAAGCCGAGGAACACAACCTTATTCACATCAAAAGAACATTTCTTAAGATTCACAAAAAGTTTTTCTCTCAATAATATTTCAAAGACCTTTCTCAGATGTTGCACATGTTCTTCTAGTGATTGGCTATAGACTAGTATGTCATCAAAATAAATAATGACACACTCATTTATCAGTGGCTTCAAAACGTGGTTCATGAGTCTCATAAAGGTTCTTGGTGCATTAGTTAGGCCGAAAGGTATAAACATCAATTCATATAACCCAAACTTTATTTTGAAGGGTATCTTCCATTCATCTCCTAATCGCATGTGAATCTGATGGTACCCACATCGAAGATCAATTTTGAGAAGATAGTCAATCCCTCAAGTTCATCTAACATGTCGTCCAACTGAGGTATGGGATATAGGTATTTGATAATGATTTTATTGATTGCCCGACAGTCCATACACATTCTTTAACTGCCATCCTTCTTAGGGACAAGAATCACAGGAATAGCACAAGGTCTAAGGCTTTTTTTGATCAATACTTTTTTCAACAACTCCTCCACCTGATTTTTGAGTTCCTTGGTCTCAACCCTGTTTCTCCTATAAGCTAGCGTGTTTGGGATTTGAGATCCCAGCATAAAGTCTATTTGGTTCTTAATTCCCTGTAAGAGCGGCAACCCTCTTGGCATCTATATTCCTGCAAGATAGAAGGTAGGATACTAGGAAAAGTGCTATTACCTTGGTCAGTAGTTAGCAATAAACTAGTGTTGACAAGGCACACTAAGTCGCGGTGCTCATCAACCCTTTTAAGCATTTATATGATTAGCTAACATACATACCTTGATATTTGTAGCGAAAACTGATTGTTGATGCTCTCCACTTCCTTCACCTCCCTGAAGTACTTTGTTTCTCTCCTTTAATTCTTTCATCAAACAGTAATCTTCACTTATCTGATAAGGAGTTAGGGGAGCAAGTAGATCTTTTTTCCCTCAAAGGTAAAGGAGTACTCATTAGTCCTCCCTTGGTGAGTTGTACCTCGGTCAAACTATGATGGTCTCCAAAGTAATAGGTGACAAGCTAACATGGGTACTACATCAAACACAAGTTCATCCTAGTAGTTTCCTATGCTAAACTCGAAGCTGATTTGGTTTAATACCTTCATCTCACCACTGTCATTAAGCCACTATGGTTTATAAGGGTTTGGGTGTTTTTGAGCGGTTAGCTGCAAATGGTCAACTAACAACTGACTTACTTCATTGTTTCAACTCCCACTTTCTATAATCAATGAGCATATTTCCTTCCGGACCTTACACATAGTATACAATAA
>JBDJHY010249298.1:0-10696 GCA_039654485.1 Withania somnifera
ACCACTGATATGGATCGCAGTGCCAATGATTTTGATTTTTTAACTGTGACTGCACATTGGATTGATTATAATTGAAATTTACAAAAAAGAATCATAGCTTATAAAATTTGTGGACAAAAAAAAATGGGTGCGTATATTGTTAGTAGTGTTGCTGAAGTTTTAAATTTTTATGGAATTTGCATAGTATTACTTTAGATAATGATTCTGCTAATTCAAAATGTAATAAACATGTTAAAAGTTAAAAAAATTCAATTAGCCTAGATGCTTTTCATGTTAAATGTGTTGAACATATCTTAAATTTGATTGTGAATGATAGTGTGACATTATTTAAAATTAATTGTGAAAAAATTATTAATGCTTGTTTTTGAATTTTTCATATGCACAAAGGTATTTGAATTAATCATTTAAAGAAATTTTGTGAACTTGCAGGACTTTCCTTTAAAAAAATTTCAAAACATGTTAAAAGAAATGGAATCCTTTTTATTAAATGTTTGAGGTTGCATATAGAGATTTTATTACTATGCATTTTAATGGACATATTTTTTACCCGAATTTAAATCATTGATAATGATTGGGATAATTTAAATGAATTTGTAACCTTTCAAAATAATTTTTGAAGTCACATATGTTTTGTCTGGTTTGTATTATCGTGCTATTACTAAAATTTTATTACATGTATTTAATATTATAATTCGTTTTGTAGAATATAAAGATAAATCATTATTTGAAGAGCCTGTTGAAGTTATGATTGAAAAAAAATATTTTTTTTCTATCCTGCAAATTTATTCAACTGTTATTCTATTTAATCTTGAATATGAAGAAACTGGTGCAAAAGCATCAGTTAAACGTATTTTGTGAAAAATTTAGATATTCAATCATATGAACAACCAAGTTTAGAAACTTGTCAAAAAAATGAGTGCATATATTGCTAGTAATAGGCCTAAACGAGATTTTCATAGTAAGATGAAGTCTTAGCTTGGTATTGATTCTTCTAATAAATGTGATTTTGATGACTATCTAAATTAGGGAGTCGATAAAATTACGAGCAATGAAATCATACCCCAATATTTGAATTGGCGGAGGGTTCGAGAAAATAAATTTTCAAGACTTAGCAAGATACTGAAGGACTTAGTAGTTATTCAAGGGACATCAGTACCTTTTGAGTCAGCTTTCAGGCTGTGAGAGTTTAAATTGAAGAAAACACAGATTCACTAGCAGAGATATCTAGGAGATTTTCGATACTATTTAGAGATTGAATCAACGCCGACCAAGACAAAAAATCACTACCAAGGTTAACTTCATACTATGAATTGTTTTTAGATTCAGTAGTTGGTGACAACAGTGACGACCACGTAAAACAGAAGATCGTTTGCAAAATTTATCAAAATCATCCGTTGATCACACTCGATTTTTACAAGAGTTGGATGGAAGTTTTTCTAGACTATACACTTTTAGTATTACATTCGAGCCTTAGTTGAAATAGAACCCTTCCTAGAAGGTGATTGCGTAAATTAAGTGCTCTACTAATAGTTGTAAATAGTAATCAAATATTAAAAATTTGAATAAAATTAAGATTATTAACATTTGCTTATACTTTTAAATATTTCCAAATACATTTAAACTTTTAAGTTATGAATTGAAAAATTTTAAAAATAAATCTCTATATATAAAATTCTAATCTTATATAAACTTTAAAAAATGTAAAATTATATAAAGTTAGAAAAAAAAATTATAATAAAATAAATTAGAAAACTTTTAAAATCTTGTATAAACTTTAAAAAATGTAAAGTCATAAAAAGCTTGAAAAAAATTAGAAAAAATAAATTACAAAAATTATAACTTACAAAATGAAAAACATAAAAAAAAAAAAAATACAAACTTGCCTTACAAAACATTAAATTTATCAAATTTAAAAATTTAGATATGAAATTCAAATCTTATTTGCTAGTGAAAAAAAATAAGAAAAAAAATATATGCTATCTAAATTTTGAATATTATATAACTTTTTTTAAAAAAAACTATAAAGGAAACTTTCAAGTTACAAAATTATTAATTGAATAAATAAAAAAATAAATTCATAAATTATTTGTGCAATAATTATAAAATAAAAATACTTAATAAATATAAAAAAAATTATGTATCGGACCCGTCCATCCCGATAGCGGCCCGCGGTTCCGTACAATTAGTCCGACAATTTCAATTTGGTCTAAAATTAATTTATCCCAGTCCGTCTCAGCTCCATTCCAATAATGCCCATACTTAGGATGAACTGTCTCTTATTCTTCTTTTTTTTTTCTTCGGTGTTTTGTGTATCTGAGTTGCTGCTTTGATGTTGGACTTTTGGCATATATAAAATGTTAGTTTTCTCCTGACAAATGTCGCAATTCTACCATTAAATAGGATACCTAAGTTGCTTAGGATTTTATCATAGCCTTAGGGACTTGTTATCCTGCTCGGATAAATTGTATAAGTTACTGGCAGTTTGCTGACGCCGAAGATAACTTGAAAAATGCTGAAAGCAGAATGAATGTGAAATATTAATGGACAGCTTTAATTTTAATAGGAGGATAATAATAAAGGTGCAACCTGTCCTTCAAACATTTAAAGCTTTAAATTGACTTGAAATGTACTCTATTACAGTAACATATTTTATTTGATTACTATTGCGGTATTATTTGTTACTACCACTACTACGGTATTATTTATTGGTACAACTATCTTAAATACGGACCACTTATTAGGGGGTGATGCAATGAATCTTTGCTTTTTTTTTTTTTGTGACAGGTGTTCATTCGTGTACTCTAGTACTTTGTGTGTTCATTCGCCTACTCTAGTACTTTGGAATTTCTATTGGTAGCCTTCAACATCCCACACGTTAATATAAAACAACTTTTTTATGATCAGTACACTTTTTTACATGTATGTATATATTTGATGAATGTAAAAGTGCCCGCACAGCAGCATTTAATGGTGTAGCCTAGTTATCACGTAAGTAAAGGAGAATTTTAAAGTCTTAATTTAAAATCTCTTATACGGTATATGGAGAATAATTTTAAAGTCTTAATTTAAAATCTCTTATACGGTACATATTGTAGGTAACTAGTAGAAATTTTATAAAAATAATTAAGATACATATAAATTGATTGGGTGATAAAATACGTTATCGATATATAACACACTAGAGCAACATATAATAGCACAATTGACATGATGCACCACTCACCGCTATGTCCAATTATAATAAGAAAGGTAAAATAATCATTTAAGCTGTGATACTTTTCTTATGTATGCAAATAAATAGACAAATAATATCCTAGCTTGTTTATTGATTTGATTTATTTAATATATTTAAATTTAATTCGACCGATCTATTTGGTACCTTTCATTACCGAACAAGCCCATTGGTCAAAATCATTTTTGCCCATCACTGAATAAAACTGTTTTGGCATTATTTCCAAGTGACAAGAAACGCAGCCTTAATTTTTTTTTTGGTATCATGTCATTTCGCACCGAAAGCCACATTTGAGACAAACACATGGTGCTAATTGTAAGTGATGGAAATTGGTACGTACAAGAAGGTCAGGCATCTTTCTTGTCAATCATCACCTACCTTAGCTAAAACCTTTTATACCGTAAATACTCGAATATCAGAGGACAGCTTAGCTATAAGAGAACTGTGGCTGTGGTTACTATTATAAACCAGTGTTTTCGCGGCTCACTCTTGGGGAGACACTTGCAAAATGCCTTGACGCTCACATGTGAGGCTTATTGCGTGCCCTAAATAAGTCTTTTAACATTCAACACTCCACGCTCGTCAACATGTCTATAACAATCACGAGTTAAATTTTCTAATTAGCATTATTGACCCTCAATTGATCATCTACTCATTTATAGGAATATGAAGATTGAGAGTAACTCCGATAACGGGTTATTTATTAATTGAGAACGTCATGAGAGTGAATATCATCCAAACATTTCTTCATAAATAGCCAAAAATTTATGTTTTCGCTTGCTATTAATCTTTATGTATTAGTTTCCTGTAGCTTAAAATTGTTTAACTTTTATTATTTTGTTATTTGAAAGTGATTTTGTATATATCCATAAAGGAGTAATGTAATTATAGTAGTGAGGAAGTTTATTTATTATTCACCTTAGGGAGGAAAAATGAGTAGTTCACTAACATTTTAGATTATTTAAAAGTTAAAACGTTGTACTTTATTTGTATCTCATTAAACAATATTGTATTGTTATACTTATAAAACATGCTTGACATTATATTTTCTCGGAGTTTCTTTATATTGTTGTATTATTATGCTACTCTATCAGCTTATAGGTTAAAAGTTTAGAAGTCACGTATTAAGTAAAACACATGTATCATACTCTGCCTTTTAAAACACCGATACGAAGGAGTAAGAAGGTACATGTATATTTGCAATTAATCCTTGAAAATGAACGTTGTCTCAGTGTAATAATAGTTCAGATCTCAAGTACGTGTATGTCAGTAAAATTTAGAACCAAATCAGCAATCACTGCCATTATTTTCAGATATATTTTTACCAGTCATCTCATCTCAAAAGAATTTTAGTTTAAATTATAAAAGGAAAAGAGAAAGGGAACAAAGAAGCTCCTAATCAGCAGAACTGGAAACACCATTTTTGGCTGTACCAACAAACTTGGGCACTATTCAATGATTGTATTCCAAATTCCAATTTTATGGGAATTCATAATTCAGTAACTGTATTTCACTACTTCACATATTTTATTGAGACTGACATGGAGTACCAATATTATCATGCACCGTCACCCATAACTCTTAATGGATGTGTTTCCATTAAGAGTTACTTTTTAAATAAATTTTATTTTTAAAATAAATTTTATTATTTCTTTCGTCTCAAAATAAGTGTTACTTTAAATATTTTAAAAAATTAATATAATTTTTTAATATATACTTGAAGTATTTGATTTTCAATGAATATTTATTAAATAAGGGATAATTGACTAAACTACACATTGGAAATGTAATTTCTTAATGGATGTGTTTTACGAAAATAAAATTTATTTGAAAACGAAGAAAGTAAAATATTTCCCTGTCACTTGTCTCAAAAAGAATATACACTTTTTTTATTTCTAAGTATTTATATAAATTATTTATAACTTATTTAAAAGTGTAAGATATAAATTTAATTTGTTTTAAATTTTTCATATTGATTAGATTTAATTTGAATTCCCATAAAATTGGAATTTGGAATACAATAGTTAGAGAGGTTTGACTTTTGGTAGCTACACAGAAAATTAAATACTTTTTATGCAGAATTAGAGGACGCAAGCGGGGTTAGGAAATTATATAGGCTATTCAGGACGAGGGTGTAATGGTTTGTTTGGTCATTTGCTTGCTTTTTTTTTTTTTTATGTGTTTAGAGCCTTCTAGTAGTTGTCACCAGACATTTACAACTTGCTGGGACTGGTAGTTTGGTGCCATAGCAGCTCGTTTTTCCGTTATCTCATATTTTATGTTTTGAAGTTTTAATTTTAAAATGATGGAATGCGAGAGTGAATTTGTAGAAAACGTGCTCGGAATCGAATTTTGACAGTTTCATTAGCTCCGGAATGCCGACTTTGATTTAGGTGGACCTTAAGTTTAGATTTCGGAGTTTTCGTTTTGAATTTTGGTTGCTTTGTGGAAATTCAGTTCAGCCAAAGCTCGTTTTGGAGCATGGGCGGTCTTTTGGTGATCGGAGCGTCGGATCGAAATTCTGGCGATTGAATCAACTTTGAAATGATGATTTTGGAAAAGTTGAGTTAATGATTCGCCTACCGGGTTTGTCGTTGTATTTTTGAGGTATGCGATGGAATTTGTGAGTTTTGTCCTAAGGTGTTGACTTGGTCAACATTCTTTCGAAACGGCCTCGTATCCCAATTTTGAATGCGGCATTAAGTCCAGAATGTCATTTCGGGTGTGCGTGCATAGTTCATTTGCATAATTTGGAACCTGAATGCATTTCGGGTGGTTTTTCGAAACTTCTTAGCTCAACAGATTTCTGTTGTCAAAACTGTTTCTAGTGCAGGATAAATTGCTCAATGCAATCGCGGAAAGTTCCCATGCCATCGCGAAGTGTTTACTTCCCCGTTCATCGCGATTGCGACATGCCCTTCATGCGATCGTGTAGCTTTGATCCCCCTTGCTCATCACGATCGCGACCTACGATTCACGCGATTACGTTGCCTGCCATATTTATTCCACACGATCGCAATCATTCCTTCACTCAATCGCTATGTATCGTGGCCTGACAGTATATAAACCCCTCCCTAAAAAACACAATATTTTCCCATTTTATCAACCAGTTCCCCTTGTTCCAATAGTGTTTTGGGTGGTGAAAACCCTACTATTGAAGGAAAATTTTTTCCCCAAGTTCTCCACATTCTCCCCCTCGTTGGTAACTCTTTCTTCTTCGTTTTTTCCATGAAAGTAAAGGTTGGTTGTCCTAAAATGGCTAAAATGGTTGTTGCCTCATTTTTCGTTAAATTTCAGTTAATTATGGTTGATTTCTGGTGCTTGGAATTGAATTACATCCAGTGATCAAGTTACGTCTTAGAGATAAATGTGTTCCTGTGGCGTATATTAGGGTGATTAAGGATACGTACAATAGAGTCAAGACTCGTGTAAGAATTATGTGAGGAGAAGCAGATTATTTTTCAATTGTCATGGGATTGCATCAACGATCGATCCTTGGTACATTTTTATATGCATTGATGTTGGATACTTTGACGCGGGAAATTCAACGCGAGGTACCTTGGTGTATGCTGTTTGCGGATAACGTAGTTTTGATTGACGAAACCCCAAGAGGAGTTAATGCTATGTTGGAGGTTTGGAGAGAAACGCTTGAGTTTAAAATTGAGCAGGTCCAAGATGGAGTATTTGGAGTGCAAGTTCAGCGAAGTGGAGTAGGAGGAGAATGTGATAGTGAAGTTGGATCCTCGGGCTATCTGTAAGAAAAATAGTTTCAAGTACCTAGGGTATATAATCCAGGATAATGGAGAGATTGATGAGGATATTTTCCATTGTATTAATGTAGAGTGGATGAAATGGAAACTCGTATCTGGGGTCTTGTGCGATAAGAAAATTTCCCATTAACTGAAAGGTACGGTTTATAGAGTGCCTATGTTGTATGGGGCAGAGTGTTGGCTAGTTAAAAATTCTCACATTCAAAAGTTGAAGGTGGCGGAGATGAGGAAGTTGCGATGGATATGTGGGTTTACTATGAGTGATAAGATCCAGAATGAGGTTATTAAGAGGCATAGAGGGGGTGAGTGTATTAGAAGATAAGATGCGGGAGGCGAGACTGAGATGATTCAGACATGTGCTTAGGAGTGATACGAATGTCCCTGTACAGAGGTGTGAGAGGTTGGCGAGGGATGAGTTCAAGATAGGAAGAGGTAGATCGAAAAATATTGGAGAGAGGTGATATTAGAGGACTTGAAGAAGTTACAGCTTACCTAGGAAATGACCCTATATAGAAAGATATAAAAGACGAGTATTATAGTAGAAGATTAGTAGGTTTGGAGTTAGTTTTTGTTGGTTCTTAGGTTTTCTTTGTCTGTCCTATTGGATTAGGAGTCGTAGTACCTTAGGTATAGAGTCTGACTTTCATAGTTTTGAGTAGGTTTGTTGCTTCATGAGTATGACTGTACTGCTCTTTGTTGATAGCCTTACATCTGTTGTTATCTTATTGTTTTTTCTTCTCATTATGCCTTATTAGTATATTAGATATTTTTTATATTGTACTGTTATGAGTCGAGAATTTTTCAAAAATAATTTTTCAAAAATAATTTTTCTACCTGACTCTTAAATAATGATATAGACGGCATACATTCACCTTTTTCAAACTCCAAAATGTATAGAAATGTATTATTTATGTGGTTGTTGGTTCATACATTTACAAAGTCAACACTTGGATTCACTCAACAATGCAAGCTTTTCCATCTACATTCAATCATTTGTCGAGAGGTCCCCGGTTAAGATAGGTACGTGACATCACATCACATGGGCTACGACATACGTGTCTAGTTAATAGAGGTGCCTAATCTGGACTAAGCCCACTTTAAAGTCTACGGTGATTTGACACTCATCAGGCCCATGGGTTGGTGGGCTCCGCATGTATCCAACAGCCCAATCATCCTTTACCCGTCCCATCCCTTGGCCACTTCTTCGCAAATTAAAGCGCTTATAATATGTGTTGCCATACAGCAGCCTCACAGGTGTCAAGGCTGTCATGTCGACAGTGTGGTTCAAAATTTTTTATTGTTTAATATACATAATTAAGACCGCTATAATTTTTTTAATATATATTCAATGAACGGCTATAATTAATTCTAACTATGATAGGAGAATGAGATAGTTTAGATAGATGAAGAAAAGATGCACATATATTTTATTGAAGACGTGCATGCATGAGAGATAGAAACACGTTTAAAAAGTATTAAAAAGAGGTGAAAAATTATAATATATGGTATAACTTTAGCTTAATAGGGACGTAATCTCAGATTAGAGTGTGTGAAGATCGTTATCAAGGTACAAAATTAGTAGATAGTGAAAATTGGTGAATTTATACTCCGCCGTACTTGTCATAATATTAAAATTATTTTTGTTTTTTATTTGTATCATTATTTATAATTTATGTATTTCGGTTGCCACTTATTTCATTGTTATTACTATTTCCATATTAGTTTCTATGTTGTCGTTTTCCTTTTTCGTGCCTACTCAAGTAGAGTTAAGATCTTGTATACTCTCTCCACAATTTTTACTTGTGTAATTCCACATAATTTGTTATTGCTGTTGTAATTATTTTCAGCCAAGCGGCTAGATATATTTAGAGCACCAACACAAATGCGAAGTAATTCTTTTGAGGAAGAGAAAAGGCCCCATCTAATCAGTTGGGTTGCATAAAGCTAAATAACAAGTTGGCCTTTCAAAGCGCCAGTCACGTTAGTTTTGGAAACTAATTTAGATCAAGTGCTATAGACATATCCTAACCTCATATCAGTTTGTCTCAAATTGAAACATGCATAATAATGAGTTTTTGTTCGGCTGCCTAAGTTATAATTTAGGAATAGCATCGGACATGCACCGTCTGAAATTATATGACTGAAGTTTAAATATTTTATGCATGAACTTCATACATATATAGAAGAAGTTCAAGCATTTTCACCCTTGCTGAAGTTCACCCATTTTTGCTTAAATTTTAGCCGCGTGAAACTTTAAACACGTGGACACACTGCATATTTGAAGTTATTCTGCAAAGAGAAAATTTAAAATTATTTACTACCAATTAAATACAAGAACAACACCACTCTAAGATTTCGCGATCTGCCATTGAATTTATTTTGATTTCAAAAGCTCGGCTATAATGTAATTCCACAAAATAAATTTGAGGAGGCCGGATAGAATGTACACAAACTCACTCCTATCTTGAGGGGTAGAGAAGTCCTCGTTTCCTATAGAATAATGGCTCAAGGAAAAGCATATAAAAAAGAGAAGTATGTAAGCCAAGAAATCATGGCAAAAGCATTTTAAAATAAGAGTAGCAACTACAACAAAATAATATGATAATTGAAAAATAAGAGACAACAGATAGCAATAGAAATCCAAAACAAGAAACTATGGGACAAATGCTACAACAACTAATTAATATGAAAGAAAAAGTAAAAGAACGCTCTACTGCCTCCTAACTAATTTACTGTCCTCTATATGGTGCAATTGCTTCATGTCCCATATATGTAATCACCATTCCACAATGTTTGATAGCACTTTAAATCGTGTATTCGAATAAGTTGGTAAGTTATACGCGAAGTTTTTACTGGATAAAGTCAGCTTGAGTCCAATTTTTTCTTGGTCAGATAAATACTCGTGTCAACATAATGTGCGGGCAGGGGAAACAGTGGGCCTATTGGGCTTATGTGATTGTGGGTTCCTCTGTGGTTAACATTTGGGGGAGAAACTCTTAATTGTATACTCTAGGGTCTGTGAGACATCCTTTTCGTAGTATCAAATAACCGGTGCTATTTCAAAGTTGCTTTTAATTCAATCAATCAAACTCCTGTACGGAAAATCTGGTGACAACACTAAGAATAATGCCAAGTTTTTTTCGTTCATATTAGGTTTATAATGACTTGAACGAGAAACGGAACATTGAGAAAGAGACGACTATTATAAGGAAATGAAAAATATAAAGTAAGATGTCAGAAATTTTTACTTTTGTTTTATCATTACACGTTCCCATTCTCCCGCCTTCCTGTCCGTTCAACTCTAATACCTGATTTTTTATATTTAAAGTTTATTGGACATAAATGAATTTGGACAAACGCACCCGTTGCTTCTGCTTTTTGCCAGAAGGTTTAGGAAAAAAATAGATTCCTTCTTGTCCCATTCACGTTTACATCAAAAAGCAATATGATGTGAAAGATGACTTTTAGGATTGAATACTAGGGGCTCATTAGTTGACAATAGAGTCCAGCTTGAAATAGACATGAAAGAAAACAAACGATAGGTAGACCTTTGTGGATTAAATTCGACCACCGCTCTTGTAGATCATTGATAGACAACAAACTATGAATTACAACTGCAAAATAAGTGCGAGAGTATGCTTGATATATATATATATATATTACTCGATCAAAACATGTCTTTTCAAGAATAAGT
>JBDJHY010249309.1:0-10695 GCA_039654485.1 Withania somnifera
GTTAGTAGTAGTTCACCTTATTCATCCATGTCTCCATGAATCATTTTCTATACCATACCTCTCCTGTAGACTTCATCATTACTCCTCCGTTGCATTTCATCACGTAAGCTTTGCATTCTTATTTGTATTAGACTTCAGATAAACTTTCCTCTTAACTTTTATGGATAAAAGTTTCTTTAGTGGTAGAAATTTTAATGGCCCTCGAGGCTATTTTTGTGATTTTCGCAATTTCTCTATGTTTATAGCATCTTGGTAGCTTTCTTAGCTCATTTATGACTTGTTGGGACATAGTTTGTCTCATTGGAAGTTTTATGCTTAATTCCTTTATATTTAGAGGGTCTTCAGACCTTACTTGATGTATACGACTTATAATCACCTTATCATCAATTCCATTAAGTTTGGAATATTAATTACATAAAGATTTCATATATGCATGATCAAAATCAGACTATGTTTCCATTCTGGGCCTCAATTATTAAAATTGAGGTTGGCTAGGCTGGGAAGCATCGTACTAGCGAGGGATGAGGGCCTCGATCGCAGAGGATGAAATCCTAATACACTACAATCTGGGGGCACTTCCTGGACCTAGCAACATTATGTATTCTTCTTCTTTCTTATTTTTGACTCAAAAATGGCCTTTTCCTCTCAATTTTCATCCATAAAAGCATAGACTAACATCATTAGGAGTCCAAAACATAATTTTAATTCTTGGAGTTGTGTTCTTGAGATGCTACAATTTTTTGAACTGTGTAACTTCATTGTTTCTCTTTAGTTATAAAGTTTTTTATATTACATAAACTTTTCGGCTTGTTTCTTTATTTTTTTACCGTTTGTTTGAGCCTAATTTTGTACCATACGATCTTTGAGCTGTGCTCTGCATATTGGTATGAATATTCTATTTTTCCAAGCTATGAGGGTTTACAAATCCAATTTTAGTTTGGATTCTGACCCCGCTATATATATATATCAATATGGGTCTTGTTTTACTCATCTTGACACTTGGCTTATGTTTTTGTTAGATTTGTGCAATTTTGAACTTTGTTCGTGATTATAGGGATATTCTAACATGCTTTTTGAGGTTATTTCTGGAATCCAAGTAGGCTATTGCTTACTTCTTTTAGATTGTGTATTTAGTATTATATAAACTTTGTAAACTTCTAGCTCGGAGATGGGTTACTAGTTTGAAGCACCATATAGTTTTTGTCTTGGCCTACAGCCTATTTTACTAGCACTATCATTTATTATATATCCATAGGGATATAAGGCCCTATGTGTTTGTTTCTCGCTGTCTGTGGAAGGTAGTTGAGGTTGGGGAGAGGATTATAATATTGGTTAAGCTTAGTAGTTATCCCCTGGCTTATGTTTGTGGATTTAGAGCCGATATAGGTAGGCCGAATATTTTTTTCAAATAGAATATTGCACGTGATTAGTATGTGTGTGGTTGATAGGATGTATATAGCAGGATATGGTTATACCGAATAGTTAGTGACCTTGTGTGGTGGTGTTTTACCCTAGCCCCTACGAGCCTAGGAGTGAGTTATATTGTCCTAATCTGTGACAGCACATGTTTTCCCCTGTATGGGTGGTACTTGGCCCCTAATGGGTTTCTTATGGGCAGTTGTAGCCTCATTAGTGCGACTACTCATGGATCGAGACCATAGTTGCGCTAGGAGAAAGTGTACCTTGTGACTAGGGCTTGGCATTCATTATATGGATTTGAGTTAGCACCCGTAAACCAGCTTGGTATATTAATTGGTTTTGTTCTACGAGCATGTATTAATATTTTTTAAAAAGATAACGTGGATTTAGAAGTACAATAATTGAAAATCGCATTTCCTATATTTACATAATGTACTTACAACTGCAATATAGTATGGAGAAATTTTCTTTCACTACCTGATCTATATTCTCACTATCACTCTGATTTCTAGTATTGCCTACAAGGCAGCTGTTGGATTTTTTCTTTCATTTTGATTCACCTATTTGGTTGGACTTGAGTTTTCCACTGAGATATGTATACGCGGTTTAAGCCTAATCTTTGGGATTTATGGCTTGATGACCATTCCACTAGTTGGCCTTTTTATGAGGATTTTTTATGTGGGATTAAATCCCTCCAGGGACCCTCTGACATTGGGTGGCTATGTCTATTGTACTAATACTATGTATGAGTTGCATCCTGGGAGAGGGGTATAGAGGATTAAGAGGGTAAGTATAGGGGAAGTCTTTTGTGGGTCCCCTCCTGGCAGAGTCATGTACCGAGGAGGGTGCATACGGGCACTATTTACCTTTTACAAGAATCCTTTGCATTGCATCCATACGTGTTGACTTGTACTCTTCAGGTCTTATAGGGAAAGTCCCTATTGGATTACTTGGTTTCCTGGTTGTACCTACCAGTAGTATGGGATACCGGCTAGATTCTTTTTCTAGTAGACTTTATTTTCTCTTTTCTGTCTCTTGTAGATACTATTTGTACACTTGTTGTATTTGTTGTTAGATTAGTCTATTACTATTTTTATATACTCTTATTGGTCTTTCCTTATGGCAATTACGTTGGAGCTCCAGGTACGTGTTGCATTGGATATGATTTTTTAATACTTAGGACATTGTGTGCATATAGTGACAGCTGACCTTTTGCCACACTTACTAGTTGTTACCACAGTTACCCCTTTTCTATTGTTCATTACACATTATTCCCTTTTTTCTTATGATCACTTTTTACCTTTATTATGCTTAATTTTTTCAGATGCCTACTGGTTACCTGTTGTTTTTGGTACTACACTACATTTCTGTATCTTTTTTGTGATGCAAATCCTAGTATGAGTCAGCATAGTATATGCAATCGTGTTAGCTAGTATTTTGTTATTCCTGGAGATACAATGAGAAGTCGGCATTCATGTTGGCCAATCTTTCTTCTGTCTTCACAGTTGTTCTAGTTAGAGTTTTGATAGCAATTTTATAGTTTCTTCCCTGTTATGGGTTGTATCTTTTACTATTCTATATATAGATTCTCGGCATCCATGACACCAGGTTCTAGGGGATTTACTTTTGGTTATGTATTTTTGTTTCCTCTTCATCTTCTTTTCTTATTCTCCTTCTCTTTTCTTTTGATATATGTTACTGGCCCATATCTTAATACTTTGTTCTGGTGTTAGGCTTGTCTACAGGTGTGATGTAGACACCATCACAACTCGATTTTCGGGTCATGGCATAAGTCACTCGACTTAGGGACACAAACTTTTCCCTAATCTGCAAGACACCATAAGAATCCAACACTGCCTCCTTAGACTCACCCTGTATGCTTTATCGCAAATAGTCTGCAAACTCTCATCCATAAACTAAGTCTCTCTAATCTTCTCCATCAAAGAATATTGTTCCTCCAAACAAGCAAGGACCTTACTATCCTTTGAAATATGCAATCTCCTCAAACTATTGGCTCTGAACATCTCTAGCCAAAGACTGCTCCTCATTTTGAATCGAAGCCAAACTACCCATACTCGACAACTTCCTAATAAAGGCATCTGCTTCCATATTTTCCTTACCCAGATGATACAAGATATTTATGTCATAATCTTTTAACAACTCCAACCTATGATCGGTGAACACCTCTCAATGAACCCCATAAAGATTGTGATGCCAAAAATTTAACATACAAACCACCACATCCAACTCCAAATTATACATAGTGTATTTCTTCTCATGAACCTTCACTTACCTCGAAGCATAGGCCACAAACTTCCTTTTATGCATAAAGACTCCACCGAAACCAACTTAAGAAGCATCACAATATAAGGTGGATCCCTTAACGTCAAGTGCCACAGTTAGAAAAATGGATTATGATAGAGTGGTATCAAAGCTTTTCTTTACTGATATATTTGGCTATATAATAAAGTGTTAGGTAGGGTCCCATAGATTGGTACATAGATTTCCACATCCTATCTTCTGGAGTCTATAAGATGGTTTTAGGAAAAACTACCTTTTCATCTCTTCTTGTAAGTGAACTCCTACTAGTTTCATGAAAGACTCACTTTACTTTACTCTTTCAAAAATGGTTTCGATGTGTGCCACGGATGGAGGAAATAATTCTCCCTCGCCCCTGCAAAGGGATCTATCTTGGGTTCAGGGTGTATATAGAGCCCGTGGTCAAGGCAGGGCCAGATATACAAAGCTAGATCTTGTACTCATAGTTTCACAACCTCCACAATAGGCTATGGCATCAATACCAATATCTATAAGACATGTCTTACTGTATATTTTATCTATGTGTGGTAAGGTGACCATAGGTGAAGCATAAATATCATCCCAGGGAAAGGCACAGGTTGCCCCAACTCTTGTAGTTTAGCCTAGAGTTGCAGCAGATGTTCCACATGTACCTCCCATTCTTGAGGTGCATCCAGTTTTAGTCTAGCCTATTATACCAATGATAACTTCTAATGATCAGAACATGCATAGGCCACTTACACGCATAGAACCACTGAGGTTTTAAGGAGACTCGAGGTAGGACCCCTATAAGTTTTTGGCTGAGTGTAGGGAGATATTGCAGACCCTGGGCCTGAGGGGGTCCCATAGTTTAGTTTTATTTGTAATAGGTTGGAGAGGCCAGATAAGTCTTGGTAGAGGGTATATTGAGATATTCTTATAGAAGGGTTGCCTTTATTGACTTAGAATCAATTTACCGAGGCCTTTATGTCCAAGTATATTCCTCAGGGTGTCCAAGAGGGAATCAAAGCACAGTTCACCATCCTATAGTAGGGTTCGATTTTAATCACTGAGTATGAGGCTCGATTTACTGAGTTATCCAGAAATTAGGATGCCTTGATGCCTACTAACAATGATCGGGTTTAATTCATTGTAAAATGGTTGGGATCAGAGCTTCTTACAGATGTTGAGTGGATGCTTAGGGACGAGCGCCCATTCTAAGACATGGTAGAGCATGTCCGCACTATATAGGGACATTGTTGCATAGCCCAAGAGGAAAACAATACAAGGAAACACAATTAGGGAAAATTTTAATGGCACCAATCAGTGGGTAGGTGGTATGATAGGCGGTGGGCCTAGTTGTAGTAGCAGACTCGACTAGATTAGTCTAGTTGGCCCATTTAGGCCTCACTTTGGTTGGATGATAAAGGCTAAATTAGTCAGAGTAGCCTACCCACCAAGGGATTATCTTCAGTATTTCAGGGTCGTGGTGGCTAGAGTGACTCTTTTAGTGGTTCTAGTGGAGGAAGGGTCGCACAGGGTTTCTATGAGTGTCTTGAGTTTGTCCATTATTCAATAGATTTTCCTTAGTGCTAAGCCATTCAGCCAGTAGCATATGTCGTAGAGCCTCTTTAAATAGTGCAACCACCAGCTAGAGGTGGTCAAGAAGCTGATCAAGGAGCCCGTGGTAGGTGCTATAAGGGTAGAGGAGGGGTTCAAGGAGGAGATCAGTAGGGCAGTGGATGCCTTCAGCTTTGTGCCATACCTGATCGAGCCTATACATATGCTTTTGATGCTATGATTATAGGTATGTTATCTATTTGTCACCAGCCTAAATTTGCATTATTTCACTCTAGTTCTACTTATTCATTTGTATCTATTTATTTTTCTCTCCATTTGGGTATGGTTTGTGAGCCTTTATCTACTCTCACAAATGTGGCTACTTTCGTAGGTAAGTCTTTAGTGGCATATTATGTATACTAATTTTTTATTATGACCATGCAGGAGATGGACACTCTGGCTGATCTTGTGACACTTGATATGACTGACTTTGATGTAATACTGGGAATAAATTTTCTATACCCTCATCATGCGGTTATGGATTAATATTCTAAAATTTTTACCTTATCTGTGCCTGGTGTACCCCTGGTGGTCTGGTAGGGTAGTACTAGTCACTCCCTGTGTGAGGGTTATTTCTTGTATTCAGGCCAATAGACTTGTGGTTAGGGAAGGTCTTTCTTACTTAGATTATATTCATGATGTCAATGTTAATCCTCCTTCACTTGAGTCTGTGCCCATCATTTGTGATTTTATAGACCTTTTTTTGGATAATTTTCTAGGCCTCACACCCGAGTGGGACGTCGATTTCATAATTGAGTTTGAGACTAAAACTAGGCAAATTTTTATTTCCCCGTACTGTATGGCTCCAGTAGAGCTTTAGGAGCTCAATGTTTAGCTACAAAACTTGCTTTTTAAAGGGTTTCCCTATCCCGGTCTTTCCTCGTATGGTGAACCTGTGTTTTTATGAAAAAGAAGGATAGGATCTTCATATGTGCTTGTCATGAATTAGTGCAGTTAGACGACCATTTAGCTTATGTTGAGAAGCTTGAGGCCATTATTGATATAGATGTGAAATGGACAGGTCCAAGCAGCTTTTGGTAATAAAGGTTCGATGGGATCATTAACATATTAAGAAGTCTATCTAGGAGATAGAGAGCTATGAAAGCCCAATAGCCTCATCTATTTGAGCCTTCAAGTATTTTTCTCTCCTTGACTTTCATTGAAGAAAGTCCTTTTTAATGGTGGATGTTACATTGACTCTCGAGGTCATTTTCTTATTTCTATGTTGTATCTATGTTTAGAGCATCCTGGTAGCTGCCCCAAGTCATTTATGATTCGCTAGGACTGGTTTGGTTCCCTAGCAGTTCTATAGCTTGTTATCTAAGTTTCCTTATTTCGAAGTTGTAACTTCAAATAGGGGAACTTGAGAGTGAATTCTTAGCAAATGTGCTCGAAATTAAATTCCAATAGCTTTGTTAGATTCGGAATGCAGAATTTTGTATAGTTTGTATATTGGTTTAGGTCTCGAGATTTTCAGTTTTGTTTTAAGCTAGGTTTTGGAAATTCATTTCATTTGGAGTTAGGATGTTGACATGGGTCAGCATTTTGTGATTAGAGTGTCGGTTCATAGTTTTGACACTTCCATCATCTTTGGAAAGCAAATTTAGGCTTGTGGGGTTGTTGGTATGCTTTCTGGGTGGCCAAACTCATTTTAGAGGTCCAATTGACCTTAAGCATTTCTTATTGTTCATTGGGTTCCACCATATTTTGATTTAAACAACCTCGGATGGCCATTTTGTGAATTTTTTTAGGTCTGAATGTCATTTCCACATTAGTAGCATGCTTGGTTTGCTAAATTTGGGCTTGGAATGCATTTTGTAGGATCATCAGAAGATTCCAAAAATTCTGTTGAGAGTTATAGGTATAGACTGCACTGATAGACCTTGGGTGGCACAAGGGAGGTTGCACCTGCGATCTTGGGATCTCCCCAAGCAAACCCTTGTATGCCCTAGCAGTGGAAGCCATGGGGGCTTGGGGTCACACTTGCAGACCTTTTTTCACCCTAGTAAAGGTTGCCCCTGATAACCTCCTTCGCCCCTGCGATGGTGCCCCTGTGACGTTGCCCCCGCAACAATAGGATTGAACTTGCGACCCATTGAGATTAAAAAATCCCTTCTCTCTTTCTTTTTCCAGTTTGTTTTTGTTTCTAGAAACCCCATTAAAGTCCACTTTAAGATAGTTTTTAGCTTGTTCTTTGAGGTTACCTTGCATGCGAGTAGAGGGTAGCGTCATGGTGTCATTGTGATCATTTTTTTGTCTAATTCCCAGGTAAATTCCCTTTGATTTGTTGTTCTTGTTTCATTGTAAAACATTACATTTCAATAAATCTTGCGGGCTAACTTATCCTTCATCTTTAATAGAATTGAGCCCAATTTTATACCACGTGTTTCTTGAAATGAGCTCTACATATTGTGTAATTTTTATACTATTTTCTGGGTTATCAGGCCCACGGGCTCATTTTATGCTCAAAATTTGACCTAGTTATTTATATAACAATATGGGTCTCTATTACTCATCTTGACATCTAAAACCTTATTTTTATAGTTTTTTTTAGACTTTTTCTCGAACTTACAGTGTTAAGGTTCTTTATCTGAGATTTTCGCCGATGCATGACTAGGCTACGCATTACTCCCTCTTTAGACTAGGCTTAGTAAAGTGTAACTTTTGTAAAATACTAGTTCTTGGTTGGGTTCCTAGCTTGGGTACCCCTTTTTATGATAATTCCTTCATGCTCTCCCGTTTATTTTGGGCTTGTACCTAATTTTTTGATATTGAACTGTGATAGTACCTAAGTTTTTTTATTGGTTGGGTTTCTACTTATCTGTGTTGAGAGTTTGCATCGCTTACTCGAGTTGGGCATGGACTAAAACTTAGACTTCACTATTTAATCATAAAATAACTTAGTATTTTCATCAGACTAACACTTGGGAACAGTTTTCAATTATATGTATACTTTTCATGACCACTATGTGGTATGGAGCTATTTTCCCTAACTATAACAATATTCAGTGTAATAATCGGAAAATGAGTTTTATACTATACTTTTACCTTCCATGATTTTCGGGTAGTATGAAGCTATTTTCTCACACTATAAAATCCTACTTTTCTAAACTATCATTGTGAAGCTGGAAATCTCTATGTTGTTGTACTACAGATTTTTATACTAGATACCATATATGAGCTGAGACTGTATTTGGTACTACAGATGCTATTTTTCACGACTATGAGGATATTAAAACTAGTTCGATGAATATGCATGTGAGAATCTTTCCCTCCACGATCCCCATCGGCCTGGGTCGCTATGAGATGTCGTACCCATATGGTAATTTTCTTGATTTTCTTCTTCTTTTGTGATCAAACCCTGTTGTTAGCTTCCCCAGGTCATTTGTGACTTTCTGGGATCTATTGCCTATTATCTCAGTTTCCTATTTTGAGGTTTTAACATTATATTGGTAGAACTTGAGAGGGGAATCCTAGTAAAAAATCTTGGAATCAAATTCTAATAGTTCAGTTAGCTCCGGAATGTAAATTTTAGTGTAGTATGGCCATTAGCTCAAGTCCTGGAGTTTTCTGTTAAGTTTCATACTATTTTGAGAAAATTCAGTTCAGCTAGAGTTAATAATTTGGCATGAGTTAATTTTCAATGATTGGAGAACCGAATTGAAATTATGAAACTTCCACCATCTTTGTAATGTCAAATTTTGACCGATAGGGTTATTGGCACTCTTCCTAGTATGTCCTAACTCATTTTGAAGGACTATGTAGCTTGTAGGCTTGAAGGGGTGCTTTTTGCTTAAACAACCTAGGTTGGACATTTTGTCAATTCATTTGACCCTATAATATCATTTCCATGAAATTTTCATATTTGATTTGTCATTTTTGGACTCTGAACCCCTTCTAGATCCTCATTTCCTTGTTTTTGCTTCTGCGGATAAATTTGTAGTATAGCAGAATAGAATGTTGGGGCCATGGTCGCGAAGATGGTCCATTTTCTCTTTTTCTTTAGTGACCTCATTGGGTTAGGTTTTAGGTACTGGGCACAATTGTGTTGTGGCACCGCAATCACACTAAGTCCCAGTTCTATATAAGTCATTTCCCTTAAATTTTAAGACACAAACCACTCTTTGACCTATACATTCTTGATATCTTTTCACCCCTAAGTGTTGAATTTTGATAGTGTGTGTTGAGGGGAGTTACTCCTAGAATGTTTCCCTTGTTCTAGGTTAGCTCTCCTCTTCTCCTTTTTCCTTAGTCCTTGGTGCATGGTGTTTTAATGATGATTTTTCCCTCTTAAGTTAGTTGAGATAATTTGCAGTGCTTTCTTGAGGTTGCCTATGTGTAAGCTTTGGGCTTGGCTTTGTTGAGAATTTTACCATCATTTCCAGGTGCATGATCCTTTGTATTCCAATATTTAATTCTTGAATTATCTTCCTTGAGTACAAAACTTTCCTTGGCTGACAAGAGACCCATTCGGGGTCTATTTGAGCTATTGAACCATGTGTTCTTTGAGCTGAGACCTACATTCCAATAATTTTTGTTTTATTTTTAAGGTTATGGGGCTCACATGCTTATTTTATGATCGAGTTGCACTTGGAAATATGGGTCTTGTTCTCGTCTTGACTCATAGGTTATCCTTTTTCTAGTTTTAGGTTTATTCGGACACCTTTGATAAGGGTTAGGCTTTTATGCCCAACTCGAGGATTATCATTGGCACCCAGGTAGGTTAGGCTTACTTATCTCCTAGCCTGGTTGTTGTAGGGTATTTGTATCACATTGGCTAGTTATTGTGGTGTTTATGTATCTTTTTTACCCTTATCTACTGATATTTATCCATATTTACCTATTTTGAGGTCCCGTATGGGTGCGTAGTTGGTCTAGTACTGGGTGTTTATGTTCCATCCTTTCTAAGTATGGCCTCGGAACCTTAGCATATATGATGGGTTATTGGGGTTTTTCCCTACCTTTATGTGTCACCATGGAAATTATTTATCTATGGAAAGGTCCAGATGTGTTTTGGAGATGAGAACTCCTGTGTTAAGCTGTGAGTTGTGTTTTGGAGGTGAGACCTCCCATATTATGCTGAGAGATATTATTCGGAGGTGAGACGACCTCCCCTATTATGCTAAGAGCTATGGTGAGACCTCTTGGACTTTGCAGAAAAGCTGATATTATGGTACTTTAGTTCTACCCCTTTTCTTTCATTCTGCCACATTTCTTATACCCTTTGGGCTTACGGTGAAAGTCATACTATGTACTTGGATATTCTGTTTGTACCTATCGGTGAGTGGGGAAGTAGGTAGGTAGTAGATATTTAGTTACTATGAAGAGGATCTAGTGTTCTATATAATCATGTCTTTCAGCAGTTGTAGCCTTCTCTAT
>JBDJHY010249330.1:0-10695 GCA_039654485.1 Withania somnifera
GCCAACTCAGCTGCGAGAGAGGGAATTATCGGGTGATCTCGATTGGGCTAGGGTAGACTCTAATGGTGTATTATGGGTTCATAGCCGCCTTTTCTATTCCGAGGGTTGGTGATCTGATTCAAACCCTATTGTGTGAGGTCCACTATTCCAGACACTCTATTCATTTGGGTATTGCAAGGATGTACCGCAATCTGAGGCAGCATTATTGGTGGCGAGGTATAAG
Source organism: Withania somnifera (assembly GCA_039654485.1). Lineage (NCBI taxonomy): Eukaryota > Viridiplantae > Streptophyta > Magnoliopsida > Solanales > Solanaceae > Withania > Withania somnifera. The sequence goes on from JBDJHY010249330.1 coordinate 224, forward strand.
GAGGTCTATAGCGTCCTTTGTGTCTCGGTGTTTGAACTAGCAGCAAGTAAAGTTCGAGCACTAGAGATGAGGCGGTGAGATACAGAGGCTTCCTATCTCTGGGTGAAAATGGGTGCGGATTACTATGGATTTCATCACAGGCGCCCCCTGTACTTTCAGAGGGTTTGATTGTATTTGGGTCATCGTGGATTGATTGGCCAAGTCAGCTCACTTCCTGCCGACTCATTCGACCTGGGATGCAAAAAGATTGGCCGAGCTATATGTCCATGAGGTAGTTAGGTTTCCTAGGGTGCCAATATCTATCATATCTGATCAGGGTACACAATTTTGGAGGTTCATTCAGATAGAAAGGGGTACAAAGGTTTATTTGAGTATAACATTTCACCCACAGACTGATAGGCAATATGAGAGGACCATTCAGGTGCTTCAGGCCTTATTGAGAGCCTGTGTATTTGATTTTAGGGGTATTTGGGACAAGCACTTGGCTTTGGCAGAGTTTTTGTATAATAACACGTACCATTCCAGTATTCAGATGGCGTCATTTGAGGCTCTGTATAACAAACGTTGCAGATCATCCGTTGGTTAGTGTAGTAGTGGCGAGGGCCAACTCAAAAGTTTCGATTAGCTCCGTGAGACTTTAGACCAGGTCAAACTCGTTCGGGATAGGCTACGATAGAGCAGAGTAGACAAAAGTCCTATGCAGATCGTAGGCTTCGGCCTCTTGAGTTTGGTGTTGGTGATTGGGTTTTTCTTTGAGCCTCACCTATGAAGGTCGTTATAAGATTTGACAGGCGGGGAAATCTTAGCCCTCTGTTTATTAGGACTTATGAGATTCTGCAGAGAGTTAGAAAGGTTGCCTATTGACTTGCCTTGCCTCCAGAGTTTGCTACAGTTCATCCAGTATTTCACGTCTCAGTGCTCTTTCGTTATATACTGGACCCATATCATGTGCTTCACCAAGGGTAGGTGAAGATTGACCACAGTTTATCTTATATCGAGGAGCCTGAGGCTATTATAGGTGGGTTGTGAGGTAGCCCAGATCCAGGGATGTTCCGTTAGTGAAGGTTTGTTGGGCACATCAAACAGTCGAGGAGGCTACTTGGGAGACAAAGCGTGATATGCAGGCCTAGTATCCACATCTGTTAGAGCCTTCAGGTACTACTCTTTCCTTGACTTTAGAGGATAAAAGTCATTTTCATTGGTGGATGTTGTAATCACCCACCAGGTCATTTACTTGCCTTGCTTCTTTTCCAGTGTTTAGAGTTTTTATTTAGCTTTCCTAAGTTATTTATGACTTTTTGGGACCGGTAGTTCGTTTCTCTGGTAGCTCTTTTGCATGTTATCTCAATTTTTCTATTTTGAAGTTTTAGTTTTTGAAATAGTGGAACTCGAGAGTGACATTGTAGTAAATGTGTTCGGAATCAAATTTCAAAAGTTCTATTAGCTATGAAATGCCGACTTTGGTCTAGGTGGACTTAAATTTCATATCCCATGGTTTTCGTTTTGAGTTTAGGCTGTTTTGTGGAAATTTAGTCCAACCAAAGATCATTTTGGAGTATTGGTGGTATTTTGGTGATTGGAGCATCGGATAAAATTTCGACGATTCCATCAGCTTCAAAATGATTATTTTTGTCTAATTGGGTCATGTGTTATCTTCCTGGGGTGTTCGGCCTTGTTTTGAGTCAGTTTGTGAAAAGTTTAAAAATTGGACCCTTTTGATCCATTTGAGTTTGGGGTCCTTTTCTCTTAAAAGGAATTTTTCGGTCGTTTCATTAATTTTAATGAGTTTGTAGTATGTTTTCCACCTGAAATACACTTTTGGTTTGCTAGAATTGGACTCGGGATGCTCATTTTAGGTCCCCCGGAGAGTTTGAGTTTTGTTGTGTTCTGTTGCAGGTTGCAGGTCTCCCCAACATTCCTTGGTTTACCCCAGTGCCATCACTCTTGCGCCCCGGCAGCCAAAAGGGGCGCATATCGACTATGCGACTGATTTAAATGGGTCATCCCCTTCATTTTAAATCATATCATTTCGGATAAAACCTCCATAGACTAACCTTGGGAGCTGGTTTTAGGGTATTTTAAGCTGAGGAAAGTGGTGGGGAGTTGCGTGTGAGGTAGTGTGAGTTGATGGGGCAAGTTTTTCCCGAGTACTTCTCCTTCTTTCCAGCTCTTTTAGCTTATGTAAAAAGTTTAAAATTTCCTTACTTTAAACCTTGATTTCCCCCTCATTTCGTTATCATTTAAGATTAATTTTGGTCTACGAGTCTCGCGAGCTAAGGTCTTAGCATCAATATATTCACTTATTTTTTGGGCTGCTAGACCTGCGAGCCTGTTTTTGGGCAAATTTTCCAACCCAATTTGAATTTTGCAATATGGGTGTTAAACTTCATGTTTGGATCCCTAGAATTGTATTTCGATAGTTCTTGGCATTTTTGTCTGCATTCGGAGCTTCGAGCCTACGGTGAGAGCATTTTGTGGATCTTCTCCGGCGCACAGTTGGGCTAGGCTTACTCTCTTCCTTAAACTGGGCCATTTGTATAGTAGTTGTTATGGCTAGCCGAGTTGGTTGGGTACTTTAGGTTGGTTGTTTTCCCTTAGCTGGCTTGCAGCTAGTTTACCGATTATTCCGGAGCTCATGTTGGGGCAGGGAAGATGAGGGGCCATGTGTCCCTAGTCTGGCCTTACCACGGGGTGGCCATGAACCTTGTTGACTGGTTTGAATTCCTAAGCGGCGAGTGTTGTGATTTGAGTTCTTAGCTGGAGGCCTTTTGCCAATCTTAGACTTCGATTGATACTGTTTGCCTTTTTGGCACTGATTATGCAGACCCAGGTTGGGCAAGGACATGCCATCTTCCTTGGGGCGGATTGACCCACATTATGAGAGCTTATACCTTGTATATTGATTTAAAGGCACGATCTTCTAGGGAATGGACCCTGAGTTTGATTCTCATTAAGCTAAGATCCCCTGCACTTGAGTGTGAGGCACTGTCCTCTGAGTCGTAGGGTTGAGTATGATATATTCAGGGCACAAACACTGAGGTTGGTACTGTTTGAGTTGATTTCCTGCACTCGATTATGAGGCGCGGTCCTCCGATTAGTAGAGGCTTGAGTTTTGCACTGTTGATACTTGACAGGAAGGCCTTGGTACCTTGTAATAGTGTTCCGTTACTTTCCTACTTTCCTATTGTTTGGGCCCACCGGGCTTAAGGGGGAGCCACATTGGATTTTGGTTGAATTATTTGTACTTACCGGTTATATGGGATGCCAGGTAGGTTTTGTTTGTTAATTTCTTGTACTTAACTAGCTGTGTTTCCCTTTCATTTTTGTATTCGGGGTGTACTAGTATGGTTGGTTGAGTGATGGCTTAGCTGGAGCCTAGGTACATCCACTTACTTTAATTTTGGATTTTTGGATTTTGTTACATGCTCGTTTATGTCCACCGTGATCTAGTTTTCCTGTTGAACCGTGCTTATGACCTAATGATAGTTTAGCACGCCGATTTCTATTACTTTTTCGAACTACCTGCTAGTGTTACTACTTTTTATTATCATTCTCCTAATTTATTTCTTCGCCTTATTTACTTATACATTATGTTTAGCCCGATCGGCCTATTCTATCTACTGGGTATCTTGTTTGGTATTCATGTTGCGCTTCTGTGTATTTTTTGTGGTGCAGATTCCAGTAGGGGTCATTGGATACTCCGTGATCATGCGGGGTAGATGTAGCTGTTTGCGGAGATTACGATGAGGTTTGTCGTCACAGTTGATCATGATTTCCCTTGATGATAGCCTGCATTATAATGTTCCCAGCAATCCTTGTGTAGTTGTACTTTTGTAGGAGTTTTTTGTATATATTTTCTTTTGGTTACTCTGTATAGTAGCTCCATTTTCATTAACATCAGGTTTTGTGGTATGGGTTGTATATCATTTTCTTCTGCTTCCGCCTTTACTTATATTCCTACCTATGTTTACTGTGGTTGGTTTGATTTGAGTATTTATAGCCCACTATGCGTGGCTTTGGGCTATAGGGTTAGAATTGTCTACGGGACGGTTGTAGACGCCATCATGACCCAGATATTTTTTTTCGTGACAATTTACTATTTCACCCAACGATAGAAATAACGTATTTCATCACTAACTTTTAATCTTGGGATAAGTTATCTCAACTTTTATAACAAAACAAGGAATTAAAAGGTACTAAAATTTCAACCCTAAATTAGTTTCTCTTATCCATCACATTAAACAACACCTTAGTGTATCTATATTTTCCTTTTAACTAGGAAAATTTCTGATAAAAGGACAAATAGAAAATACACATTACAAAACAAGAGCTCAAACTTACATAAAAATTTCATAGCACAACCAAAATTTACTTCATAAGTGTAAAGTAACTCTTTTTTGTACAACAGTGTAACATTTGTATATTGTATTGTATATATAAAACATTCTTTTATTTTTCATGATTTTCTTCTTTTTCTTTATTTTACGGACATATACAATGCAGATACATTATTTAACCATTATATATGCATATGTATGTATTGTATAATTATGTATATTACTATATAATTTAAAAAGAAAAGTCAAATATTAAAGGAGTGGTTGTTTAGGATAATTTATAAAAACTAACATTTTATTGGGCAATATTTTGTAAGAATCTAAAACGTTAATCCTTTTTTACAACATAAGCCAGGGTACATAGAGTGTAATTTTTCTTTATTATTAATAGGATAAGTATGCTTTCCCTTCAATTTTAAGTTGAGGACGGGGGTTTCATGTTAGGAGTGGACATGGTTGTGACCTACCGAAATTCAAATTAAAATTTAATCTTTTTAAATATTTTGTTCGATTTTTTTAGATTATAGATTGGATTGCAGATTTTTAAAATTTAAAAAGTATAGATATAATATTAGATTGAATACTATGGATTTGCATATACTGAAAATTCGAAGTATTATATCTATATTCAGTCCTTCCCGTATCATGTATTCCTAATACTAATAAGTCCAAAAGATTAGTACCTTGTGATCTTATCCATTATTGTATTAAGTTCATTATGGAATTGTAAGACATGGGCAACAAAGTGGTTTTGATCATTGTTAATTGTAGGCAATATATTGTACTGTCACGATCCAAAATCCAATTCATGATGATACTTGTCTAAACCCATATAGACAAGTAAGCTTACACATTACTATAAGGGTAAATGCAGGAAATAGTGAATCAGCGAGAATAATAAAAGGTATAATAAAAATTCAATTAATAAACCATCCAAAATTTATTCTCACCATGTACAAGCCTCTATAAATAATATATCATCTGAATAAAATAATACAAATCTCAATATTTACATCCTTAATATAAATAAGGAAATAAATATAAAATGCAGTTCATGAAAGACCGACAACAAGCAGCTACTTCATATCTACTCCAACTGAAACCACGAACCTGATATAGAAAGGAATTGATCAAGCTACACCAGACTCCGTACTCGTATAAGTGTAGAAAGTAAGAGAGTGAGTATAAAAAATCAATGGATAATTAGTAAATATTCCTGGGTGGCTCTAAAATAAAGTGGTGACGACCACCAACTAACCGTCACATCAACCATAATCCTCTCAAATATTGAGCTGCAAATCAGTCAACATAACCAACTGTGTATAATAATAATAATAATAATAATGACAGATACAGGGTGTAGGGAAATGTCAATAGTAAATCACATAATTAAAATAATCCAACAGCAGTTAAATTCATAACTAATAAATACACTGCAACAAGGCATCAAGTGCCAACTTAAAGATAAAACATCAACCTCAAGTGAATTCAACTCGAAAAAACATCAAGTGTAACATTTCATATTTAGCCCATGCCGAGACATGCCTTCTTACTCGAGTTAGCTTCATAATTCATTGGAAAATCTCACGAATTGTGCTACAGCCTCATGGAAGGAGTCCGTAATATCTTGATTAGTTCCCAACGCACCTTTCTACCCGCAATAAGAAGGGTCAATCCTGAATACCGAAAAATAAACTAGTAGTATGGATTCTTGAAGGAATAGAAAAAGGTAAATAAATCATGAGTACCAGTCTCAACTATCTCATAATCTCAGTCTTTTCAAGACAGATTTATTCAATTCAACTCATTATCAATAAGAATTTCATTACAATCTCTCATCCATTTTGGGAAGCTTTCTCATAGTTACATTCATGAGGACATAAATTATCTCACCTCATCGAGACTACACATAAATCCAATAATATTGTTAGAAATTGGCATATTGAGCTCATAATGTCACAAAATCAATAGATAAGTAGGCTACTCATTATTATCATCTAGTGAATATAATAAGTAATTCACATCATACATGCTCATAGAATATGAAATCAACCACGGACTCAAGTCAATGTATGTGCAATGCAATATAATGCCATGTAATATGATTGCATGTCTGTCTCATGTACCTTAGAGACACTGAGAATCGCGTATCAATCCTTACTTTCATATCATATATCAGTATCATGACAATGCTAGAAATCACACTTTAGCCCCTGTCTTTTATATCATAAATCCATATCATGATCATGCCGGGAATAACACATCCTCCTTGGTTTTTTAAATCATATCTCAATATTATCACAATACCGAGAATAACACTTTGTTCCTTGCCCTTTATATCATATTTCTCTTTTGTCTTTCTTTTTTATTATATATCATGACAATGTCAAAAGTAGCACTTTGGCCCTTATCTTTCAAATCATGTCATTATGTGTCTCAAAAATCATATTTCATGTCAATGATCAATATGCATCAATAAATGAGGAATATCATATGCAAGTCTTGTGGAAGAGACAATATCACTCAACAAATGAACAAGGCCACTCATGAGCATAACAAAAAAGAGGAAATTATATGAATTCAATTATGTCACTCATGGGTATAAAAGAAAGTAAGGATAAAATCAAATACAAATAGACATAATTAGGCATGTCAAGGCCGCATAGATATCTCAACTCAATGAAAAAATCAATAAATTAATAAAGTCATAGCCAATTTTATTACTTTATTTTAATTTCTCATGCTTGGCTCTAGAATTCAGGTAAATACTCATCACTTCACCCATAAGGATACTCCCAAGTAGTCCCCATTACTCCTCATTTCAAGAAAACAACATACAAGAACCTAGGATATTTTGTAATAGAGTCAAGAACCTCCATTTGCCTTAAAAGCAAAGAAGAAAATCAAACCCGGGAATTTGTTTTGAAAATAAATCATGTTGCCAATATTTTGGAGATCTCAAATATGAAATTTCATAAAAAAAAAAGGTAGAAATCAACCTCTAAAACTCAAAAATACCAAATCAAGGTTTTCCCCCAAAATCCCCTAATTTACAATTTTGAAATTATAGATTCTGATGTTAAAAACATGAAATAATCGATGGGTAATGAAGTATTAACGATTAAAAATATTGCCCAATATTTTACCTCAACATCAATCTTTGAAAAACTCCCAAAATGAGCTCTCAAGGTAAAAAAAATAAAAAATGAAAAAAAGGAACATGCACATTGACTTAAGTGCTCAGGTCACTAAAAAGTGGATACCTTCAAGATATCTCACGCGATCACAAAAAACTACATACTTGACCCACAGGAAAATAAATTTTCCAATCCAATGGAAAAAAATATAAGCCTACACAATTGTGATGAACAAAATACCCCTACACTAAGTACTGTTCATGACAACAAAATAATAGTCCCATAAGGGATCCTCTGTCACGACCCGATTTCTCAGATCATAAGAGCACGTACAACCTACTGTAGGCTAACCACCCAACAAGAACAAATAAATGAAAGATCATTAATAAAAGAGGAGGATAAATATATATAGATACAAATGGATAAGCAAAAGTCTAATACATGAAAGAAATCCCAAAATCTAGTAATTAGTGCATGAATCACTAAGAAAATATGTGAATATCTAAAGTAAATACAACAAATGTCTTTCAAATCCAAGAAAACAGAAAATAGTCTGAACAAAATGTAAAGTGAGATCTGGTCGCCAAAGATCATCCTCTACTTTGAGGTTTGAATAAACAGCATGAATTCAAAAATCAGCGGCGCTCTCTTGTACTTGGATCTACACCAGAAAGATGCAGAAGTATAGTATGAGTATCAAATAGCTAAAGCAATCGGGTACTCAGTAAGCATCATTGGATGGCTCGGCCTATATAAGAAATAAAAACAGTAAATAGACAAATAATGAAAGAAAGGTCATAAAAGTCAAAAAAGTAAAGCAAACACAGAGAAACTAACTAACAGGATCGACAAGTAAATAACTGTATAAACTAGCTAAAAAGTGTCGAAGACTAAGTCAAGCAAGGTTGAGAACGTACTGAATCCATACTCAACTAACAAGAGATAATAAAAGGTAACATATATGGCGGTATACGGGTAACCTCAATAAAAGAGTAGAAGGGAAAGGTATGAAGTCATGAAATAATACCAGTTTACGAAGTGAGACCCAAAGAATGAGATCATCAATATAGCAATATAATGAATACAACATAATAAGTAAACTAAAATTCCAACAAGCACCCATACACCTGAGAGATACAAACAAGTGAATGCAAACTCCCCGACCACCCACACGATCGGAGAGTATAACCAGAAATTAACACATAAGGTTAGAATATGTAGAATGATATAATAATGCTAGTAAAACATGTAACCGCATGCTCTTTCTTCGAACCTGCAAGTCCGGCAGGCAGGACTTATGGAGGACACAACCCATATGCCTCTACTCCCTCTTATACACCTCCTCTGATCACCTAGAAGCCAAGACCGGCAAGGTCCATGGAGGCTACAATTGCATACAACTTGTAATCTCAAACTATACTCGAACCTCAATCGGGTCTATCTCAAAAGTTCAAGTGTCAATAGCCATGCCTAGCCGCAACTGGGTCTAAAGTCAATAAAAAAAACTCAATTTATAGGTCCAGTATCAACTTCAAAATCAATAAGGAAATCTAATTTTAACCTTGTATCAACAAAACTGGTGAAAATCATTAACTTGAACTTATTTTAATCTCATAAACCCAAAAGGGCCCATAAGGCCATACAAGGTTTTCAAAATTAGTTTTATTGGGCTCTTGGTCATAAACAGTAGAAACCAATGCATAAAAACTCATTTTATGATAATTTCATGCACAACCACAAATAATGTATATCAACATGTCTTGTCGAGCCTGCACAGGCTTGTCACTGCGACAATCATAATAAGTCATAATGTCTAATACTCATAGACATCTCCCAATATTCCCATCTTCTATGCTCGAGAGTCAATAAAGATCACATAGAATCATGGGGTACTCGATAATCGCAATGTAACACCAAAGCATAAACCAAGAATCGAACTAAAAGAAAAAAATAGGGTCAGGGGTGTTGAACCTAAAAACCCAAACCAAGGATATCTAATTACTATAATTATTTCATATGTGAACCTAATCTTAGATCGTTAAGCCATAGCATACTTGACGTCCGAAGCTCAAGCTTGTAGATATAAAAGAATAGCTCAAATAGCTTCAAAAATGCTCCAACAATCATGAAACTAGCAAAAAAATAATCTGCGTATTAATAGAAAAATAATAATGATACAAGTAAAACATGTAACCCGTATTCTCCTTGTTCAAACCCACAAGCCCGACAGGCAGGACCCATGAAAGGTTAGAACCTGTATAGCTCAACTCTCTCGTATACCCCTTCTCCGGTCATACGCAAGCTTAGATCGATAATGTCCATAAAGAACGCAACCGCGTACAACTCATAATCTCAAATTGTACTCAGACCTCAATCGGGTCTATCTTAAAAGATCAGGTGTCAGTGACCGTGCACAGCCACAACCAAGTCTAAAATCAGTCGAAAACTCAATGTCTAGATCTATGCCACAACCAAGTCTACTATCGACTTCAAAATCAGTGAAAAAGTCCAATATGAACCTTTTATCATCATAACTAGTGAAAATCATCAATTTAAATTCATTTTAATCTCATTATACTGAAAATGGGCGCACAAGGCCATGCAAGGCTTCAAAATCAGTGATATTGAGATCTTGGCCATAACAATAGAAACCAATGCACAAAAACCAGTTCTATGATGATGTCGTGGCTAACCACAAATAATATATCTCAACAAGTCTTGGTGGCCCTGCTTAAGCTCGACCACTACAACAATAATAACCAATCATAATGTCTAGGACTCACAAGTATCTCTCAATAATCCATCTTTTATGTTTTAAAGTTGATAAAGTCACGCAAGGTCATGAGTTAATCTATAATCGCAACACAACACCAAAGCATAAACTAAAAGAAGCAGATCCGGTCAAGGATGCCAAACCTAAAAATCCAACCCAAAGATAGCTAATTACTATAATTATTTCAAATATAAACTCAATCACATATCAGTAATCCATAACCTA
>JBDJHY010249341.1:0-10694 GCA_039654485.1 Withania somnifera
CTAAATTCATAATTACGGAGCTTTTGGAAGCATCAGAATTCCAATCCAACACTCCAAACATCGACTTACCTCCCATGCTCTATTTTTAGGCCAAAACTTAAACAAATTCCACAATTTTACATAACTTGCAAACGAAACCTCCAAAACACAAACTTAAGGTCAAACTTGACTTTGTTTTATGTTCCAAAGCTAATGGAACTGTTGGAAATAAATTTTGAGCTCGTCTTGAAGGAAAGGTGACTTTGGTCAATGATTTCTTAGTTTTAAGCTCTAAAATAGGGAATTTGAGATATTTCTCGACTGAGTCACTAGGGATCTAAACTATTGGTCCTAGAAAGTCATAATTAACTTGGGGAAACTGATAAAATACTCTGAGAAGTAAGACATTGTGTATTTATCATAAATGACCATAAGGGTCATTATAACATTCGATCAGATGGCTAAGGGGTAGTACCTATGGCCTTGGCTCACTTAAATCCCTGTGAGCAGAGGGAATCTCTATTGTATCCATTGTATCAGTACCCATTGGGCCTTCAAAACCCATTTGTAAAGTGGAAGCTACTCCACTCATTATATTTTTCATCTCCTCTTTCGAAAGATCCTTACACCTTTAGATGTCATAAGTTTTCAGGGAATCAGTGCCCACATTAATCCCTGGTAGAATAAATACTTTTTCCTGTTGGAACAATGCAGTAATTAAGCAAGGCTAGGGGTAACCAGTACCTTCGGTCATAGTACACATCCTCATCTCTTTGGCAATCAGTCTTCCAATGTTTACCTTGTACTCTGAAATAATACAAGCTATTACAATATCTTTATTCATCATTTTATCATTTCTTGTCGAGAAGATATGCATTCTCACAACAGACCACCAGAATTTTCCAATAAAACTCAATGACCCTGTTTGAATAGCCAAATGAGGGTTGTTCATCCATACTGGTTCAGTATCTGTCGGTACCTGGGAGAACCACTTTTGTTGAGTTTTCCTATTGACATACCTATATAAATAATCGGGGTGGTTCTTGGAAGGAATATAGTTAGGTCCAAATAGCATCTGGTTGATTGATTGTTCAAAGATATCAACCTCAACTCTCTGCACCTTGATAGAGCTTAAACAGGCATCTCAGATGGTTTCTAACCATGGATAGCATTCGCAGTATATGAGCTTTGTAGTTCATATAGAATTCGCAAACTAAAGTAGGTTAATATTGACCAGGTGCTCCATTCATCCATTCTCGCATATATGCCTAAAAGATATACTCAATTTCTGGATAGTCCGCCCAGATGTGTCATCACTATTCAGACCTCCTCAGTAATGCTCCGTTCAAATTGGACTGTTACATTTGAAGTCTTCTCCTCAGCATAAATTATATCTAACCCTTTCATAAAAAATTTAGGATTATCCCAGACACCGGATTCTTCATCTTAATCACTTGATATACGTCATCTTGGAGATTTTTATACAGGGCTGGGGAAGAAGTTGGATTTGAGCTTTTCGAACTGGATTTACTTTTAGTTTCCTCACTTCCCGATGAGTCTCTTAAGTCATCACCAAATTCCTCACCAAAAAAGGAAAGGGTATCTGTCTCCAGTCGAGAAGCCTCAGTAGGAGACCGAGCTTGCTTTTTTTGAAATCTGGTAATGTGTTTCTCAGGACTGTTATCTTCATCCTATAGTCCATGGGAAATATCACTTCTTTGAATATATCTGCATCTTTAAGGATGTTTGGTGCCATTAGTACCTGGGAAAAAATCAATATTGTTAGTAATAAAAACATTAAAATAAAATAAGGGAGTGTAAACATAGTGGACCCTTTCAGACGGAAGGGCGAGACGTTTAGCCCAAAGGTAGACGGTTTATCCACCCTCTTGTGTGTCTTTTAACTAGTGTGGTAATGGATAGAAAATGGGTTTGGATGATTCATCCAATGGTGTATGGTTCATCCATTCAATAGTCTGTATTTTCATCAATTTTAACTTCTGATAGACGAAAGATTATATGAGTCATCTAAGGTCAGATCACCCGTCTATTATTTTGTCCAAATCACCTGGGTCAAATCAAGTTAAAACAGAATATTTTTCAATGAAAGAGGGGATAGGTGGATTGTCTTAGCTAAGATGTTTTGTCCATGCCTTCATAGGTTCACTACCTTGTTTAGTGAAATCTTTTTTCAACAAAAGTTTGTATCTAAACCAGTTCAAACAATGAATTTGTTGTATTTCCAAACCTTAAATTTACAATATAGACATTCTAAGAAAACCTATAACATCAAAGTTCAATTTATTACAAAAAATTATTTTGTCAATACTGAAATTGGCTGGGCATTAGGATACTCAGACTTCACTTTGTCACAATGTGTAAGAACAAGAACTTTAACCAACAATAATAATTAAAGCATATTAATTACTTGTAATGTTGAGATGCTTAATTCTTTTTCTTAAACACTACGGTTTCTTGCACAGTATGTAAAATAAAAGATATGTACTAAAGTTCCAAGTCTAGGTATTTATAAATTTTTATCCTTGTTAGTGGGAGAAGATGGAAAGTTGAGTGGGAGAAAAGGGGAGAACACGACCAGTTAGTTGCAACTGTTAGGGAGAATGAAATGAAAGAAAACTAAATGAAAAGAACATAGGTATATATATAAGCGCATATGGGTCAGTTTGGTTCATGGGCTTAAAGGACAAAAACCATTTTTAGAATTAACTTACCTTAGACGGAACTCTGGATGACTCATTCAAATGTTCCATTTTTGAACATATGTTATCCAGTGGACTTTTGATAAAAAAAGAAGTTTAGGCATTTCGTCCAGCCTTGGAAGGCTCACCCAAACTTTTTTTTGTCCTATTGATCATTATGACTGAGCTTCTTGTGGGATGGTAGGGTATAGGTTTTTCATCCAACCGTGAAGGATTCTCCCAAACTTCTATCTCCTGCATATTAAATTACTTAATTCTATATTTTTGCACACCTACACATAATTAACCCAATCTCATATAATTAACTAAGTATTAACGATAAAATACAAAAAACATCACAAAAATTTAAGGTTGCCTCCCAATAGTGCTTGATTTAATGACATAGATGATGCAACTATCTTGATTAGTCAGATTCTTTCAAGGTTCAAACTAGCACTGTGTCACTAGGTAATGTTCTGATATTTCACTGATTCAAAGAAGAGACCATATGTCCGAGATGAAGTGTCAACCGCTTTATTGACATGGAATGTGAGTTAACCATCTTATCGGTATTTGAAATCTTCATATTCATTACCTTTAAGCTTTCATTGTTTGATTCAACCTTCTAAAGAAATTTACATAATATTTTTTCCATTCTCGAAGTACTAGCCTCTCTCTCACGATTCCCGGGTGGAAATATACACCACTCATATTTTTATCATATGTCTCCTTATTCCTCCAACTATTTTTCTCCCTGAAGCGATAATATCTCTTCTCATTTAAGTACTCTCCATTCATGTTCCAACCTTGGGTTCCCTAATGGAACCTCCCCTAATTCTAAATACATTTTTCTTGCTCCTCAAATCCAGTCTCATTGTCTTCATATCTACCTTTACCATAAGCAGCAACAACATTTGCTTTCTCATAACCTCCACCTAAAAGTTTCTTAGACATAAGATCTACCTAGGTTTTTAGATGGGCCATATCCTGATCCCTCTTTTCTTCTCTCCAACATTACTCCACCTACATAGTTTCCACTGTTGTGCTACCAGATACTTCAATTTCTCTAATATGCCACCCATAATAATTTTTGGTCACTTTGTCAAATGCATGTGATACTTGGGCATATAACTAGACATGTATCATCCTCCATTGATTCCATCTGCTACTAACTTTTAGGGTGCATTCAAAGCTCTATGGAGTATCTCTTTAAGATAGTGATCTCCCAACCCATGAGTGGGACATTGCTTGATCTTATTGTTAAATCTCAACCACACATCATGCAGATCTTTATTGTTATTTTGCCTAAAGTTGGTGATTTATTCCCGAATCACTAACATCTTTAAGATAAGAAAAAACCTTTCTAGGAAAGCCTCTTTTAGCTAACCCTAGTTAGATATCGATTCTGATGGCAGATTGTCCAAACACATAGTGGCCTCTCAACACAATGATAAAGGGAATAGTAGTAACTGTATTTCATTTTGACCCACTCTCGGTAGGTTGTAAGACTTACAAATGGCAGTGGAGTTATTTAATTAAAGGTTAGGGTCTTCACCCGCTACTCCTATAAATAGCCCTTTCATAGTTAAGAGCTGGATCATAGTGTTAGTGATATTAAACTTGTTTCCCGGTGCTAGAGGAGGTAAATTAATTTTTTCTATCACACCTGTTCCATCTAAGTCTACATCATCATCATCATCATACACCTCATTATTTTTAACAAGTTGAGGTCGAGGAGGTGCAACTGGATTGTTGCCTCTGGGTGGATCATTTGGAGGCAACTGATCAGGATTGTGTAACGGTGCATCATCTTATCTATTCATATTTTCACCATTCTAGTAATCTATGGATTGAATGGCAATAGTGGTCTGAGCTTCGGGTATTTGGCATAAACTACCGATCACCCTATAATAGAACAAAAACAACAACTAAAAGTAAAAACTAGAAATAAGACTAAATGATAAATACTCACACTTGACCTTAACTGACAACCGTATTCCTCGGCAAAGGCGCCAAAATTTGATAAAGCTCAAATTACACCTCTAAAAGAAGCATAAACAGTCGTAGTCAAATATAGTACCTTATAAGGTTGGGTCAAATTCCACAGGGAATATGGTCTCGAATTGAGGTCCAATGAGGATATTTAATCAAGTAGTCAACTATATCAAAGAGACATAAAGGAGTTTGTTTGTTTAAAATAGTAACAGCTTGCAATTATGTTTTGAGATTAATTCACATATTTTGTAATGAATTTCAAGTAATGATAAAAATCGAGGATTAGGTTCACCATGGTATCAACAAATCTTTTGATTATGAACATTAATGGTCTTACATTCTTTCTAAAGTGTATAGTTATTACTATTAACTGTGCTACTCATCTAAGTGTTTGATTAACCTATTCATAGATAAATCCCTTTTACACCTTGGTTAGGCTGTAAAAGAGTGCATTGTTTCTATACTAATAACTTCAAGATAATTATCCTGGGTTACAACGATAATCATTAACTGAGGGTTAATACCCTGAATTTCTTGTCATAATCTCAACTCCTAGGTTTAATCATATTATTCATACTAACTATCCGTTGGCATGTTCTAATGTTTGCAACCACCAAAAATTAGTTAACCTATAGAGATTATGTGTTAATACACTTATTAAGAGGCAAGAACCAAATTATAATCATAAGTTTTAGCCACTAATAATTGGAATTACACACCAAACAAAGAGAGTATTAAATTGACATTATACCAATAGAAAATATTCTTCTAAACTGATGATCTATAATAATCAATAATGGGCATAACTCTCACACTTGTTATTTTTTAAAAAGAATAGAGCATACAAAAGCCTTTCAAGAATAATAGTCATAGATGTTCAGTAATTTTATAATACAAGAGTATAATTTTAATATTTAAAACATAGAAATAATTTCCACTCAGGGCTAGGAGATTCTTTGGACGAATCGTCTGATCTTAGATGGTTCACTCATCATCTCATTTGTTGCATCTCTTAAAAAGTAGAATTTCTCTCATATGGCACCAAGTTGGAAGAGTCATCCAAGGTTGAATAGTTTGTCAATATTCCTTTTCTTCGTTCCTTCTTATTCATCAACTTTGGATGGAAACTTTAGATGATTCGTTAAAGAAAAGATGAACCATCTATTTTCTGGAGAAAAGATCGCTTCCTCAAATAGTTTAAATTCTCTTGGACAGAACATATTAGGGAGAACCGTCCAGGGATGGACGATCCATCCAGTTTGTATTTAAAACTCAACTTTCTTTCGTAATTTCTCCAAAGTTCCAAACTCAAATGTTACTCTGAGAACACACAAAAAACACATCAAATCACACAAAAGTTACTCAAGAACATGCATTTATTCATAGTTTTATTTATTCATAGTTTTAAGTGAAATATATAACGTAAAATGTCATCACAAAAAAGATATGGAGATATATTTATCGAGTTTATGGGGCCTGGTCATCCTTATAGTAATCATGTTAGACGACATGTAGCATCATTATGAAAAAATTAAGAAGATAGATCCCCTAACTTTTTTGGGTGGTAGAGTGGATGAAGCTTATGATTTTATGACTACTTGTAGAGAGTTGCTAGAGAGTGTGAGGTTGGAAGACTCGCACAAGGTCTTATATACATCCCTACAATTTCTTGATCTAGAACATCTGTGATAGTAATCTTATGTTACAGGCCCTCTAAAGCACCCCTTATTACCTCGAATGAGTTTGCACTGGCATTTTATGACAGATACGTCCCTTGAAGTGGGAGAAATGAGAAAAGGCACAGATTTGAGACTTGAACCGGGGTAAATGATAGTCTCAGAGAATTAGACTCAATTTTATACATTATCAATATTTATCAGCTCACTTCTCTAAGACCCAGCGGAGAGGGTTCATCATTTTGTTCGTAGATTGGCATTTACTATTTATATGGAAGTGTTTAAGTTGGAGGGAGTCTTATGTTGATATAGTTTTTGTATCCAAGGATGCTGAGATGATTGAGCTTTTTGTCTTGGATATTGAGATGTTCATACAAAGCATAGGCATCATAAGTGGTAGACTGAACACCAAACCAATCATGAGAAATTCTTGCAACTATGGAAGATGAGTTCTAAGGTCAAGATGTCCCATTTATCTGTTTAGTTCTCATGTTTTTCGTCCCATGGCAGAGGTTTGTTTAGGAAGAGTAAATTATCTTATTAATAGAGATTGGTTCGGGCCTTCATGCAGACTTCTAGAGTATGTATGACAGTCGTATATCTTCAATCTATAGGAAAATTTCTCATAGGTCTAGTAGGGGCAGATAAGTTACAGTGGTCTTTCGTGATCATCTAGTGTGTTGCTGCAGCTTACGCTACCGAGGACTTCTTATACCTCTAGAGATCCAAGCCATGTGGAGAGGTTTTATCCATCTTGGGGTGAAGGAAGGCCCCAATCTATTTCTCAGTATATACCTAGAGAACTAGCACCTATGGTGAGATGTCAGAGTAGAGCACAGCTTGGTAGAGGCGGTCGAGTTGCTGGTAAAGGCAATAGCAGAGTTATAGTTCCAGTGGGTTATAATAAGGGAGATGTACCTTTTTTAGCATTAGGGGTCATTTTTATACATTCCTTGGTAGACCAAAGGCCGAGGCCTCAGATGTAGTTATTACAGGTATTATTCCAATCTGCCACTAGCCTGATTCAATATTATTTGATTCGGGTTCTATGCATTCTTATGTGTCCACATATTTTGCTTTTAGATTTGGTATGATGTGTTATTCACTACCAGGTCCTATATATGTTTATACACATACACTAGAGTCTTTAGTGGTGGTTTGGGTGTACTGATCCTTTATGATATCTATGGTAGACTATGATACTTGGATAGATTTGATTATTCTTGAGATGGTAGATTTTGATGTTATTTTGGGAACGGATTAGCTTTCTCCTCACCATAAGATCTTGTATTTCACAAAGATATTTACTTTATACATGCCTGAGATTCCAAAGATTAAGTGGAAGGCTTCTAGCGGTTCTTATCCTAGTAGAGTGATTTCCTTCATTCATTCCCAGAGGAAGATTGATAGAGGTTGTACCCTTACTTGGCCTTCATCGATTATACTAGTGTTGATACTCCTCCATTGGATTCCCTTCAAATTATCTATAAGTTTCCTGATGTCTTCTCTACAGATCTTCCAGGTGTCCCCTAATCGAGACATTAATTTTTCTATTTATTTGGAGTCAAGAACTAAGTCTACCTCTATTCCTTTGTACTGTATGGCTACAGATGTGTTAAAGGAGTTAAAGGAGAAACTTCAGGATTTTTTTATAACAGTTTTATTAGGCTGAGTACATCACCATGGGGTGCTCCTATCTTAATTGTGAAGAAGAAAGATGGGTTAATGAGGATGTGTATTGACTTTAGGAAGTTGAATAGAGTTACTATAAAGAACAAGTACCCTCTTCCCAGGATCAATGATCTATTTGACCAATAGTAGGGTGCCTAGGTGTTTTCTAAAATACACTTGAGATCGAGCTACCATCAGTTGAGATTAGGTCCAGATGTCTCTAAGATAGTTTTCAAGACCCGATATGGTCACTGTGAGTTTTTAGTAAATTTTTAGGTTGACTAATTCAACCGCAGCTTTCATGAAGTTGATGAATGTGGTATTTTGATCCTATTTGGATTTATTTTTATATTTTTTATTAATGATATCTTGGTCTATTTGAGTAGTGAGGTTGACCATGTTCAGCATTTGAAGATTGTACTCCAACGATTAAGAAAGGAGTCGTTGTATGCTAAGATTTCCAAGTGTGACTTTTGGATTAGATCATTGAATTTATTAGGGCATGTGGTGTCTAGGGAAGGTAATATGGTTGATACAGCCAAGATTAAGGCAGATTTTGTGTGGACTAGGCCTACTTACCCTACTGAGATTTGCAGCTTTGTTGGCTTCGTTATGGAAGATATTATTGCAAAGTCATTTGGGGGTTTTCTTCTGTAGCAGTTCCATTGACCAAGTTGATCCAAAAGAATGTTGTGTTTGAGTGGTCAGATAAGTGTAAGAAGACTTTCAAATTCTGAAGGCCTTATTGACTTAGACTTTGTCTTGACATTGCCTACCAAGGTTGATCCCTTCACCGTCTATTGTAATGCTTCTAGAGTCAATTTGGGTCGAGTGTTGATGCATAAATGTAAACTTATAGCATATTCTTCAAGACAATTGAATACCCATTATAAGAATTACCCTATGCATGATCTTGGGTTGGCAGCCATGGTATTTATATTGAAGTTATAGTGTCAGTACTTGTATGTAGTTCATTGTGACATATTTAAGTACATCTTCAATCAGAGGAATTTGAACTTGAGACAGAGATGATGGATTGAGTTTCTTAAGGATTATGATACGACTATCCTATACCACCTTGGTAAGGCTAATATGTCAGTCGATGTGATTAGGGAGTTAGCCAGTATGGGTTGTCTTTCATCAATTCGGGTAGAGGAGTGACCTTTAGCTAGGGAGGTTCAGAGTTTGGCAAACAATTTGGTTTTCTTACTAATTTTAAATAGTGGTATTATTGCTTTCATTGAGCCTCATACGTCCCTTATGGAGAAAACTAAGAAAAAACAGTTCGATGATATAGAGTAGTAAATCATCAGAGATAAGGTATTAAGGGGAGAATCAAAGGAGGTATTTCTTGACATGGAGGGCATTTTAAGGATTGGTAGAAGTATATGTGTGCCCAAGGTATGATTTTATGAGCTTGATCATGAGAGAGGCACATAGTTTGAGATATTTCATCCATCTTGGAGAATCAAAGATGTATCATGATTTGATTAAGCACTGTTTATAGTGCGGCATGAATAGGGATATACTGGAGTTTGTGGCTATATGCCTGAACTGTCAGAGAGTCAATCTTGAGCACCAGAGGCCAGGTGGATTGTCTTATAGGATGTCCATTCCTACATGGAAGTGGGAGCGAATTACCATGGACTTTTTAGTAAGCTTTCCTAGGACTATGGGTAGATTTGACTTTATTTGAGTTATTGTATATATTTTGACTAAATATGCCCATTTTATCCAGAAAATGTTGATTATATGATTGATAATCTAGTAGAGATTTACCTCAGTCAGATTGTTCAGTTACATGATATTCCTGTTCTATTATTTCCAACTGTGGATCATTATTCACTTTGCATTTTGGGGCCATTGTAGCATTGCTTGGAAGTCAGGTTGATATGTGTATAGCCTTTCATCCACAGACTTATGGATAGTAAGAGTGATTATTAAGGTTTTGGAGGATATGCTATGGACCTGTTTTATTGATTTTGGGGATCATTGGAATAAGTATTTACCCTCTAATGAGTTTGCTTATAACAACAATTATCACTCCAATATCCATATGGCGCCTTTTGAGGTATTATGTTGTAGGAGGTATTGATATATGGTTTATTTTTTTTAAGGTATTTAAGGTGTGAGCCCTTGATACAAACCTACTTCGTGACGCTACGTAGAAGGTTTGAGTTATTCAGAGCCGATTGTTGATAAACTTGAGAAGACAATAGAGTTAGATCGATAGACGGGTTTGACCCCTAGATTTTATGGTGGATGATTATATTATTCTAAAGGTGTCACCCATTAATGGTGTAATGAGATTTGAAAAGAAAGTCAAGATCAACCCTTTTATTAGCCCTTTTAAGATTCTGAATGGTATTAGAGAATCAGCTTATGAGTTATCCTTACCACTTAGTTTGTCAGGGGTGTACCATGCATATTCTATTTCGATGCTTTGAAAGTATGTTTCTGATGATTCTCATGTTTTGCACTATGAGTCTTTGAAGGTGGACCCATACTTAACCTATAGGAGGAGCCTGTGGCTATTCTAGGAAAATAGGTTAGAAAGTTTAGGATGAAGGAAATTGCGTAAGTGAAGGTTCAGTGGAAACATCCCCCAGTTTCAGAGGCTACATAGGAAATTGTTTCCAACACGTGTTCCAAATATTTGTAGCTTTTTAAAACT
>JBDJHY010249380.1:0-10694 GCA_039654485.1 Withania somnifera
AGAAGGTATTAAACTAGTGATCAGAGCTTAGCATCTACCCCCCGATGTAGGTTGGTGGCTTTAGAGCCGATCTAGGTATGCTGATTATTTATGTTCTTTTGAAATGTTGCATATGTGATTAAGGAATGGGTGGTCTTAGTACCATTATTAGCGGGACACATCTATGTTGATACTCCGCTGCCTTACGCGGTGACCTCGTACGTAGCCGGTCATCATTATACTAATAATGACTTTCATCTAGGATGGTGTTTTACCTAGACGGAGACTGCTATATTATGTAGTTAGAAGCCCAGTATGGTGATATTTTAGCCTTGACCTGGTATGATCCTGGGGGTATAAGGCGTTTGGCTGAGCTACCATAAATCTGTAGTTCTTTCTATATACATGTTTACTAGAACCAGCGGGCATTTTTGGCACCTTTGGTACAGTTAGCTGGGGTTTGAGATCATGTTGGGGCTTTGGAAGACTATGTTTCATGCCAGATCTTGGAATCTATTGATGGTTTGGACAAGGTGTGGATGGAAAATGGGTCCCATGTATTTATGTTATTGGTGTCTAATCCTAAGAGTGGTAGGACACTATTTTACCCCGGTATTTGAGATGACCCCCTTGCGGGTTCTATGTTCTGGGATGCTACTTGTGTGTTATAGTGGAAATCTTGCTATGATGTGAGTTGTTCCTATATGGCGATACTTAGGTCAACCGAGATACCATATACAGATTGCCCTAGTATTGGGATTTTTGGCCTTTATGACTATACTACTAGTGATATGGTTATAAGGTTTGTTTCAAGAGGGTTTAAGTCCCTCCATGGACCCTATTGATCCGAGTCATTTTGATTCTACCATGATACATAGATCGGGGGAGGTATATTATGGGGGAGTAGTGATATGTGGTTTGAGTCCTCCGTGGGTGTTTCCTGCTTTGGGATTATCCCATAGAGGGTGCATGTCAACTTTTAGTTTCAGTATATGTGGTTCAAGTCCTCCGTGTGTCCTTCTCAATTCGGGACTATATAGAGAGGAAGCATTCTGGTACTTCTATATAGGGTATGTAGTTCGAATCCTCCACAGATCCCTCTCTTTTCAAGTTCATCCCAGAGAGGGAACATACAGGTAATTAACTGCACTTCTACAACCCCTATTGACTAGGGACTATCCTATAGAGGGTGTATGCCAATGAATATTCATGATTCTTCTATCTCCCTCTTGACTTGGAACCATCCTAGAAAGAAAACATATAAAATCTCCATTCTTCGGTATGTTTGACTACTTTTCTTATCGTTGTTAGTGTTATATTAGTAGCTATATTACTAATGTTAGTTGTACTCTATTAGGTCCTAGTTATACTGGTTATGATGAGATTACAGGTATATTTTATATGTGGGCACGGGTTGCCTACGACCCGAGTCAGTAACTATATGACTTGTCGTGTTAGTGGATCCTCTTCACCTTTTAGCCAATATTGTATATATTGATGATTGTTATGTTGTGTCTGCTATCTTTAGCTTCTATTGTAGTTGCCCCTTCGGGGTGGTTCAATATGTACCATTACTATACTTAGTTTGATTTATCTTTACCTTATCTATGCTTACTGATGCCCGGTTGGCCCATGATGCCTACTGGTACCCATTGTTTTGGTACTCATGCTACACTTTTGTATTTTTTCCTGATGTAGGTACTAGTATGAGTTCTTCCAATGGACTTGATCCAGTGTTATAACTGGTATTTTTTGGAGATTTGGTCAGCTGCTGGTGTCCTTGCTGGCCGGTTTTCCTTTTAGTATTGGATCTATCCTAGTTTGGACTTGGATAACCATTTTTTTAGTTAACCAATTAGGGGTTGTATTTGTATATTTATGTATATAGATGTTCTAAAGCTATGACACCAGGCCTTGGAAGTTATTTTATACTTGATATTATATTTCCAGATTTATTTTATGTTTTCCTTCTTTTGTTTCTCTTCTTCTCCTCCTTTCTTTTTCTTTGAGTTCCTGTTACTGGTCTACCTCTATTCACTCTGGGCTAGGATTAAGCTTGTCTATAGAAGAAAATCTAAATATCATCACAACTCGATTTTTGGGTCGTGAAAGAATTATGTGCTACTTGTTCTATAGGTAAACATCTAGGATGATACTTAATCTTATGTGCTAAGAATTTACATTAGAAATCATTTTTTTGTTGCATTAAAGATTATGCTAATAGGTCTCTTAAAAACTTTTTTGCTTGTTTATATTAGTATCATGTGCGGTCCATTAATATTCAGCATGCTTGATGCTAGTTTTATTACATAGAAATCATTCCTGTACAACATGTAAAATACTTATCGACTTCCTAGGAACCATGTTCTTTTAGGATTTTGCATTCATTACCTTATGCTAGAAATCATGACGGTAGGATTATAACAATTTTTGCATGTTCATCACCCAATAAAACATCTATGATTTTGTATGTTAGTTTGATGCATGTAGATACCATGTTCATAAGATCTTTAATTAATATTCAACATCTATTTTGAATAGATATCATGCTTATAGGGGTCTATTTAATTTTCAGTACTAATTTTAAATAGATATCATGTTTATTGAAGCTTTTTTAATTTCTAGCACAGACTTTTCATAAATATTATGGCTACAGGAATTTATTTAACTACCAACATTTGTCTTGGATAGACATCATTGCCTATAGGGGTTTATTTAATTTCCAGCATCTGTTTTGAATAGATATCATGCCTATAGGGGTTTATTTAATTTTTGGTACTTTTTAAAAATAAATATCATCCTTATAGGAGCTTTATTTGATTTATAGCACTGAATTTGCATAGAAATCATACCTATAGGGATTTATTTGACTTCCAACATTTGTCCTGAATAGGTATCATGCATATGAGGATTTATCTAATTTCCAGCATCCTTTTTAAATGCCTAAAGGATTATAGTTAGTTTCTAGTAAGTATTTGTTTTATCATCTAGAGATCGCTCAAGGACTTTTTTGAATGCAAACATGTCAAACATTTGCTTGAGCGCCTAAAAACCACACTCATAGGATACATAATTTCTAGATGCTTAAACACTTCTTCACTATGAAGAAATCATGTTAATGAGGTGTACTAATCTCTAACAGATTCATTATTTGATTCACCACATAGATACTATAATTCTCAATTACTCTTAGAAAGTGTATGCAACAATGTCAAAAAATAATTATTCAACAAAAGTCAGGATCGAATCCACGAAGAATAATTATATGTGAGTCAGTTGAATAAGAAAGTGTAAAGTGCAATTACTTTAATTCGAACGGATGTTACAAACTTTGGAGGGATAAAAATGATAAGGTGTTAAAGGTAAAAAATATAAAATATGGACACAGTTTGATTAATGGCGTTACAACTCAAAGATAATAAGAAACAAAACTAAGGAATCAATTTATCAATGATCCGTGATATTTAATCAAACACATATCAATCAAACATGAGTTAAGAAATTTAGCCCTGGATTCTAATATATCCTCTAGCTTCTCTTGAGCACTACCGGATCTTTTTAACACCGTCTTCTCGAACCAACCTAAGGAGCATGAAGCACAAACCAATTTTAGGTTGCACTAGGATTTCACTATCTCTAACTAAAATCCGTACGATAGAATTTAAGACTCTAAATTGTGCAAAATTAATCTTCCCTACTCTTGGTGACTCGCTAATTCTCAAATAAAGTAAATGAGCAAGTCTAAGAGTTAGCTTCTCTCTTTAGAAATCAATTCAAGAAAAAAATTAATTTAGACCCACAAAACTCAATTAATAATCAACGAGTATTTAATTAATACAAAAACATATGATAAAATTAAATCCCAAATTCATATCCAAATATTGCATCAATTACGATGACAAGATTAAAATGAGAATATAATAAGTACACACTGAAAATAAATAATAAAATCTAGGGAATTAGAGATGAGGAAGGAATTTTGCAATACAAAACACCAAATCTTCAACCCAAGGTATAGATGGATGGTTTCAAGCTCTTTTAATTATTATATAAGCCAAAATATTCTTGGCTTCCAAAAGATGCCTTCCAAAATGAGCTTCCAAGATTTTATATGGAGTTGGAGTGAAAATATAATTTTCCAGAGTTGTCCCAGGCGGTTGACAGAAATGGTCTTTGCGATAGCATAATTGTGCTTCGTGATCGCGAGGTACTGACTTTCATAACGTCGCGATCGCGTTATGTAAATTTGCAATCACATAAGTCTGATTAATGAAGTATCGCTACCGCGCGTGTTGACTTCACAATCTTGATAACACTTGACCACTAACTAGGCTACTCTACATGATCACGTGGATTTTTCCATGATCGCAAAGAGCTTTTTGTTGTCTGTTTTCAGTAGCTACTTTCCTTTAATTTTTGCACCATTTTTTCCTTTTTCGGTCTTCTTGCACTTATTTTTTATTGTCATTACATTATTCCCGTAAAATATTAATTTACTCCATAAGTAACAATATTTTCATAATAAAGACCTTAAATTAATAACAAATTAGATGTAAATAAGTGGTAAATTCACCACTTATCAAGAACCTCAACTTAACATTTTTCTTGTCCTCAAGAAAAAAAAACCAATCATACCAAAAGGACTTTTACAATTCATGTTCAACTAGAAACTCACTCAATCCCAACCCACATTTTACAATAAAAAAATGATCATGGCTTAGGTTGGTAATAATAATAAGCGATCTTTTATCAAAAACAATTCCCTCCTTTCCAAAAACCAATTTTCAAGCATGTAATGGAATAATCAAAATCATAAAGTGACATTAACAAATTTTCAAAATGTGACATCAAATTTTCTAGTACTCAACATATGCTCTTTTGCCTTATTTTCGAAATCTATCAACATATTACAACTCACATGTCCTCACTAGAAACAAAGTCCCAAAATACTCAATATATATATATATATAAACACATGGACAAATAAATAAACACTTAGACTCAATAAAGAAGTTCAAATGCCACAAGTGTCATATCATAAACTTGCCCTTATTTTCAATCATTACCAATCAAAAAATACTCCGTTGAGAATCCCAAAGGTCTTTATCAAGCTTGTAATGTGAGAAAAGGATATCAATGGATAATTCATTTTGGTTTAAGTGACTATACCTTTCGAAGTGCATTCAAAGCTCATAACCTTTCTCTTTTTCCAGTACCAAACTTATCTCAACTTATTCATGTACATGTCTTATTTCTCTTATTTTCATCCTTTTTTTATTTCACTACATAACATAACACGTGAATAAAAATAAAATCTTTTTGTATTTTTCTTTGTTCTTTCTGTATTTTTTTTATAAAAGATAAGAGTAAGAATTACCAAAGTTTTCACAAACAAAGGATGCTTTCACAATATTTTTTTTCCACTTCTTCATAGGGCCAATTGTCCTTAATCAAACAACTACCCTACCCTTTTGGCCTAGGTTGTGGGCTAGATAAACACTCCTTATTTCTATAATTTCAACACCCCAAGTTAGGCTTTTGGCCTAAGTTGTATGCACCTTCGGAGAAGTAGGTTAAAAAAGAGGGGTAGATATTCAAAAAGGGTTTTGGGCTTGTAATGTGATTGATCAAAGAAAGAGTCAAAAAATCTCAACCAGGGTTCAACTAGATCACTCACTCTTGGGTAAATAGGGTAAGGCTTTTAATGAAGGATTTCTCTCAAATTGTGGCCTAAGGTCATTTTCTCAACTTCACACTTTTCAAAAAGCAAAAAAATACAAATCGGACAAGTTCTAGATAACACAAGTAGCAAGTGAATTGTAATACCCCGGAATCTTAAGTTATGACTTCCTCCGAAAACGTCTATGTTATGAGAATTGAAATATAGTAAAAGAGAAGTTTTACCCACCCTCATACTGCTTTCTAGTTAATAAAAGCCTAAGAATGAGTATTTTTATGTATACATATAGTGCAAAATGAGTTCGAGGTGCATATGCCCGTAAATCGTTTCAAAATTCAAAATGGGGGAAGGGAAGCTCTATAATAAAAGTTAAAGATGGTATTTATGCTTATCGTGTTCTTATATGGACATTCGAGGCCAGCAGTGTGCATCCTAACACGCATGATCCCTGACATGGAGTGCTACACGTTGCACAACCTACTGGTTATCCACTGTCAGGTAGAGCGGTGTGCAACCCATGGCATGATATTGTCAGCATAGCACACATGGCATGCCCAGTTTTAAAAATAATAATTTATTTTAATAAGGGCACGGGAGTAATTTTTCAATCTAATTATGTTCTTTACTACATTGTTTAGGCTCCCAAAAGGATGAATATATGTCTACACTTGGTATTTTCCTCCATCAATCTAGGGTTCCAACTTTCAAAAAGCAAAAGAAGGGAGAACAAATCCTTTCAAGATTAAACTAGGGTCTTTACCTTCAAGGCTAATATTTCAAGGTTTCCTCCAAATTCCCCCGTTTGAATCTTCGACAATAGGTATGTCGGACTTTAATGAGAACTCCATTCCACCATTCTCATGTCCAAAAATCTATGTATTTTCAATGAGCTCAACTAATTTAGCAAGTTCCAAGTTAATGTTATTTTACATGATCTATGCCAACTTTTAACTGTGTTTACCATGGTAATGTTATTTACGAGGTTTTATGCATCTTATATCTTGTTAAGGTTACTTCTTTTTCCAAAGGGAGTTTTCATGGTTTTTATGCATATGATCATGGTAACATAGAATTTTACTCATGAATTGAAGTCCTATTTTTTCATGAATACGATAGTATCCAAATACATTGTTACATACAACAGTTACGTTTCTCATGTTATGCATATGTTATGAAATTCATGTCATCCAATGATTTTAAAGTTTTATTACATGTAAAGGACACCTTATATCACAACAAATGCAAAGAGTTATGTTTCTTGAATGAGAAAGAGTCCGAAGGGGCCTAAAATACGAATTTCGTATGTTATAGGAAAGATGTGCCAAATTATAAATTTCAAGTGAGATACGTATATGAAAATATTTTAGAAGGATTATTGAGCACCAAGAGAATACGCGTTTATCCAACTCAAGTTCCATAACTATATTTCCATCATAGTTTAATTGCTCGAAATCACTAAGCCTTAATGAAAGGATCCTAATGCATTTTTTGTGTTAAATTTTGAGAGTTATCACCTCTCTTTATCGGTGTAGAAAAAGCACACTGAACTCTACATATCTTGCATGGTTATATGTCGATTAAAAGAAACTCTCACTTAAAAGAGGATAAGTTGTATGTTACCTTCTTAAAATATGAGTTTGCACTTGTCATTCTCAAAATACTTTGGAGTCACATGTCTCAGAAATTATCTTTTAAACTCTTACCTTGTGCTTTCATTATGATCTCATATTGTAACTTCTTACTTAAGATGATTTTTATCATTGTTTAGTTTCAAATATATTTTTGCTCGTATTTTTCTGCATTCCTACATGGTTACTACCTTTCCTATACCGACTGCATACTTTTATTGCCTATATTTGTTATGTGATGTAGATATAGTTGATCATTCCTAAGTTCGTGGATAAAGAGTTTCTGTCCACAAGATCAGGACTGGTGATTCCTCCTCAATTCGGGAGCTCCAATAGTATTAGTTTTCCTTATGCATTTTTAGTTTTGGGTAATTCGGGGCCTTGTCCCAGCATAGTTGTTCTCTATGTTAAGAGGCTTTTGGAAAAATATGTAGTATGACTATGATATCCCTTTTGGATCATACTTTATTTTCTATTAACTCTTTTATTTTCTTGATGAATGAAGTACTTCTTTGGGTCCAAGGTTTTCTATTTAAGTCTGGGTGATACCTATGTATGTGTACCAAGGGTTGGTTTGGGATCCTCCGGGGTTCTAAGTACCCATATGACAAATTTGTATCAGAGCACAAGGTTCAAGTGTACTAGGTTTCTAAAAGCCGCGTGCAAAAAAGTCCTTTTTATGGGTGTGAAGTATGCTACACTTGTGAGGAGGAGGCTATAAAATTATTAGGAAGTGTCTCTCTTTATTTCATGTTTAGTATTCATGCAATAAAGTTTAACATTGTGAACGTTCCTAATCTTTCTTTATCCGTATTTCAAAAAATACCTCCATGTAGAGCTTTCAGTCGTCCTCGCCAAAATCCAATAGCTCTACCTATAGCTGATATTACGTGTGCAGAACTCCACAATGCACTCCACTCCCTTACCAAGCCATGACATCTCAAATAGAGCATCATGGGTAATCCCCTACAATCAGCAAGTTGTCCCAAGACTTCCAGGATCTGAGATATTCTCCCTTAGAAATCCTCTTAAATTCCATGGGTCTAAGTTGGGTGGGGATCCCAAAAACATTAATGAGGAGGTTCAAAGGATATGTGGTGTCATGAAGGTGATTTGATGTTGACAGATATGATCTTGTAGCTTATCAGCTCAAGGGAGTTGCGAGAATTTGATATGACTAATGGAAGAAAAAAAAACAAAGGTGATGATACGCTCTTCCTACCTTGGATGTATTTTCAAAGGCCTTCTTGGGGCAATTATTTTCCAGAGAGATGGAGGCAAGGATGAGAGAATTCCTAAATTTGGAGCAAGGTTCCATAGGAGTGGCTGAGTACGGTCTAAAGTTCTCCCAGCTATCTTGGTATGTCCCATTTATGATTGCAGATATGAGGAAAAAAATGAGCTTATTCATGAACAAGATCTCTCCCCATATTATCAAAGAAGGGAGATCATATATGTTGTTGGGTGATATCGTATCGGTATACTGATGATTCATTTGGAGCAGATTGAGGGAGACAGACTAAAACTCAAAAAGATTTATTAGAATAAGAGGGCCCCGATATCCAGTGTGGAGCCCAATTATTAGAATAACAGAAATGGAAATCGATAGTATCATAAAAGGTCATCAAGCCCAATACCTTCTTCAGCTAGTGCACTGGTGCCTAGACCCAAGTATGACTAGAAGGCTAGGTTGTCTCAGTCTCAATACAGTATTGCAAAAGGGACTTTCTTTTACCTCTCTTATGGTAGTTGTGGTAGGATTCACCCTGGTAAGAGTCTGTACGTGTAATGAACCTCATGGTTATTTATGATAAATACATGATAGTTTGCATTCTATAACATTTTGGTAGTCGCACCAAGTCATTTATTACTTGTTGGGATCAGTAATTCGGGTTCCTGGCAACTCGGTTAGAAATATCTCAAATTGCCTATTTAAAGCCTAAAACTAAGTACTTATTGACCAAAGTCAACTTTACTTCAAGATAAGCTCGGAATCAAATTTCAACAGTTCCTTTAACTCCAAAATGCCAAACAAAGTCAAAAGTGACCTTAAGTTTGAATTTTGGAGTTTTCGTTTGCAATTTAGGTCAATTTATGGGTTTTAGTTAAGTTTAAAGCCTAAAATGGAGCTTGGGTGGTATTTTGGTGTTTAAAGTACCGGATCAGAATTCTAACGCTTCCAGCAGCTCCAGAGTGGTAATTCTAGGTTAGTGGAGGTGTTAGTTCAATTTTAGGACTTGTTGAATTTTCGAGGTATTAGTGAGAAGTTGAATTTTAGCTTAAGTGTTGACTTGGTCAACATTAATCCTGAACTACCTCAAATTCTGATTTCGTCTATGCTGTTGAGTCCTAAATATCATTCATGTGTGTGTGCATAATTTATTTGTATAAATTGGACTCCGAATGCATTTCGAGTGGTGATTCGGAGCATCTTTTTTTCTTTAACTTTGCTGTCAAAACCTGCAATTGGTGTAGGTGCAGTTACTCATCGCGATCATGTGAGGCCATCCACGATCGCGATGTGCAAAATATTTTACTGCATGACCGCAACATTTTTCACATGATTATGTCTAGAATTTACTCTACACGATCGCATACACTAGGACGCGATTGCAATGCCTTCAGTAACTGGCAGTACATAAATACCTGCATGAGTCTTATCTTTTCATTCAGCAAAAATATCACAATTTCTTCAGTTCCAGGTCAAAAAATCTCTCCCAAACACCATTCCAAGATTGTTGACCCCAATTGATGAAATTTATAAAGCTATGCTATAATTTATTTTTCTGAGTAATTCTTCATTACATGAATATATATTTCTTCTAGGATCACTAATACATCACAATTCACACTATTGATTCCTCAAAATTGCATCTTTAACACCATTTAGGTTAAATATGTACGGCCTATTTTGAAGCCCTTCCCGCACTCAAATTGTGCTCAATTTTAGAGCACAGGTTCCTAATGACATTGGAAACCTCGTAGTGAAATTTATTTTCCATTCCTGTGAGCAGGCACTGTAAGCCCTTTTTAGGCCCAATTTTAGGCCCATTTTGAAACTTAGTATAAAATATTGTTAGAATCGTATTAACATATAAAATACTTTGGCGCAAGTTTCATATCATTCGGAGATCGCTTGACGTCAGTCAGAGTAAGATTCATAAATTTGCAGCGTCATATCGTTGGATGATAGGTAGGCTTCATGGGGCTATCTCTGGGCTTATAACTTTAATAACTGTACTAAATAACATTTGTGGGTTGGTTATATAGGTTTTATAGTAACCTTGTACCCTTCTTTCATCCATTCCATATTGATATTTATATTTTGGCATCCGATTGATATGGTGCCCATGACTTAGAAATTGACTAGAACTACTCTGCAGGGCATAGGATGTTTCTATTGAATG
>JBDJHY010249410.1:0-20258 GCA_039654485.1 Withania somnifera
GTTTCCAACGGCTCCTTGCATCTTCCCTAATTCTGGTAAGTTCGTTCTCTTTAGTTTTTGTCAAATTCGAGTTTCCTCCATTGATGTCTAAAATAATAATAAGGAGTAATTTCAGTTTGTATCGAAGGGAATAATTAGATTATTTTTCCATGAATCATGTTAACCTTTATTTATCGTTTCCTCACTGAGTTTTCCCGTTCAAAGTCGTAAAGCATGAAAAATTTAAGTCTATTAACTAAATCTATCCCAATATGCTCTGAAGCCCTTCCCTTGCTTGAATCGTGCTCAATTTTGGAACACAGGTTCTTGATTATGATGGGAATCTCGTGGCAATGTTTGTTTTAGATTCCAACAAGCGGGCATGTAGGCCCATTTAGGCCTTGTTTTTGGACCAGTCTGGATCTTAGTATTATTTATATCATTGGAATCATATTGATACATGGGAATATTATTTTTCAAGTTTTAGAGAAATTGGATTTCATTTGATATTAGTCAGTGTAAGTTATGAGATTTTGTAGTGTTTTATTTTCGAACGATAGGTAGTCTCCATGGGGCTATCTCTAGGGTTATAGCTTTAATAATTAACTGAATAGCACCTTGGGTTGGGTATCTAGGTTTTTATAGTAACCTTGGATCCTTCTTTTGTCTGTTTCTCATTCACTATCTATTTTGGCATCCGAATTTATATGGTTTCTGTTAACTAGGCTTTGTCCAGTAATGCCATTGGCTCCATCGAGAGTACATTAGGGCTGGGCAAGTATCACCATATGATTATTGAGCTATGAAGGCTAGATCCTAAATATTGGTAATGATGATGGATAATAATTCTAATAGTAATATAAGTAAATGGCCTTTTGATTGTTCTAGACTCGGGGGTGTACTAAGCACCTGATACAACTATTTATACTTGTTATAGATTACTTTACTCCCAGCACCGGGAAATTTCATTTGACTAATTAATGCTGGGACTTGAGACTGACTCCGTTCGGTAGTGAATACAACCACTAGCACCTAAGTCTGTCGTTGTACGGCAGTGAGTAAAGCTTTTGGATATCATATACACTAGTTTGGAGGATTATTGATACAGTACCTTTGACGACTTTGGTGATATATGACATCGAGCCGTGAGATTCCATAACTTGTTGACATTACGGCTCTGAGGCATGGGATTCCATGACTTGTTGATGCTAATAATTATTGAGACTATTGATATATATGAGTTGTTGGATGCCAAATGTTGTACCTGTGAGACTTATAGTATCGAATATTCCAGCAACATTTAGGGTAGCCTTCTATGGATTCTTCCTGTTGGGCCTACGACTACCAGAGGAGAAACGTACACAGGACTGGTTACTTCATGTTCTGTATTTACTTTTTCGCACTTGTTTTCTTCAGTGTACCCCTAGTAGTATGTGGATGCCTACAAGTGAGCATGTTTATTGTGTACGTTACATTCCTTATGGAGGGCTTCACTGTGTTTATGTGCTTATTGCATTACTGTTGTTGATGCTCGGTTGAAATTACTGATTATTGGATAGTTTCCATTTTGTGGTTTATTGTGCATTGTATCATCTTATCAGTCTTTTCTATATTACTTGAGGTTATCGGTATACCGTCCATACTCTTTTCCTATCTCCTACTTGACTCCTGATTGTTTATTATTATTGTTCACATATATTTCTGCAAGGATTATAGATTTGTCCTTCTTCATTGCCTGAAATCCTATTATGCAATTTTCTAGAGATAACATTTTCTATTTGTTACTTGATTCCTATCTGAGTATCATGCTTCCATGATGTACTATTTTCTTTTGTGACCCTATTTATTGTCTTTCGTTATTTACTACTTTTATTTTTGTTTTTTTTCCTAATGGTCCCTTAAATTCTACTGGGTACAGGTTGCTTTAGCAGCTTGTACTTATACTACACTAGCCATATGTAGATCCAAGTACAGGTGCCCAACCTTGATTTTAGACTGTTGTTCGTGCAGACTCTACTATTTTTCAGAGATTTAGGGTGAGCTTCGCCTCCAGTTCTTCCTACTGATCTTCGGTATTTGATTGATCTCCCTGTATTTTCAACGATACATTTGTATTAGACATTTTTTTCCATATTATGTACTTAGAGGTTTTGTATTACTCTAATACTGAGTTTTGGTAATTGTTGATTCTTTATACTTCTACTTTATTCATATATTTTTTATTATACTTGTGCTTTTTAGATTTTGATATAGTAATCCTCCGCTTTTGCTTTAGATTATAGGGTTGGTTCTCCTACTTGTGGTATAGTAGGTGCCACTGTGATCTGAGAAATCTAGTCATGAATATAGGTGTTTATGTATAAAATCTTACCTAGGGTGTTAAAGCTTTGAAACTTGTTATTGAATCTCCCCAATGATAAAAATATCTTCCAGTTTGTTTAAAAAGGGTTTTGGATCATTAAAATGAGGCTAAAAATCGTGCAAAGCTTATATATAAACAAGGGAGTATGTGAACATCCTGAAATACACTTCATTAAAAGTGTAGAGGCATGACCAGGGGCTAAGAATTATGCACACCATTCATGAGTCGTGAATCATCTAGGCATCCTAGTAAATGGCACGCTTTATCAAGGCACGAACTGGGCCTCTCATTTACGTGTCATTTGGATCCTTTTTTATATTTGACTCTAACTTTGTTTGGACTTTCAAAACACATCCTTGATTGTAAGAACATAAATTTTATATAAAATTTCAGTGTAAATGAAACTCTATACCCATTGGCATCATCAAAATGGGAATCCAAGGTCTTCGTGACCCGATATCCCCCATTGTTGGTAAAATATAAATCTTACTCTAAAGTATCAAAACATATTCAAAACTCATGGAATATTATATGAACCTTATTATAGAAAGAATTCGACCTCCCGGATACAACGAAATCAACTAACTTTAGATCCTAGCGCTATACCATCAAATATTTACCAATGTGAAACTTCGGTCTTAAAACTTTATGTTATCCCGTCAAATGAGTTATAATCAACATGAAAATTATTGAACTAAAAATGATGGTTATCGTTGGACTATTTACAAATGTTTGAGCTAATGCAATAGACTGAATTCCATTTCAAGACTCAAAAATCTAAATGAGGTCTTGAAGCTCAATTATCTCAACATAAAGGCCTCCAATCACTAAGGAATTCAAAAAATTCACAACATTTTAGGTACAATTTCTAGATTAACCCCGTAAGATTATTAAATAAGACACGGAGAAACTCTCAGGAAGGGTAAAATAGTTATTTTACAGGAAGTGCCAAAAATAAACTTTAAGGTTGTTATGTCATCCACTACTAAAACCAAGTTCGTCCTCGAACATGAAGAGATATAAATTGCCTGGAGCCTCCAAAAGCTTCAGATATATGGTATGAAATAAAAATCAATATCCAAAGTAGCCTCTAAAACTGGGTGATGCTTCCATTAAACCTTTATCAAAGCAATTTCCTTAGTTCTCAAATTTCTAACATGCCTGTCTCGAAAAGCTAGTGGATCATTCACATAGTTGACGTCCAGATCCACTGTCATAGACTCATAATCAATGATATGAGAAATATCGAGAAGGTTCTTTAGAAGCATAGAGATATGAAAGGTAGGATGCACCATTGAAAAACTAGTGGAAAAGCAAACTCATAAGCCACCTCTCCAACACGCTTTAAAATCTCAAAGGGGCCAATGGACTGAGGTATAATCTTTCCCTTCTTCCCTAACCTCATCAAAAACTTTATTGGTGACACCTTTATCATAGGACGTTCACCCTCCATAAGCTCTAAGAGTCGAACACTTCTATCTGCATAACATTTTTATCTGGTCTGTGCTATCGAAAATCGTCTTTGAATAAGTTAAACCTTCTCCGTGGAATCACAAAGTAAATGTATATCTAGTTCTATCACCTAAAATGCATCAAACTAACTCATCAGAGATCTACATCTCCTACCATATGATGCCTCAAAGGGGTCCATATGAATACTGGAGCGTTAGATGTTTCATAAGAAAACAATGCAAATGGTAAGTGTTTATCCCAACAATATCTAAAACCTATACTATAGTCACATAACATATCCTCTATAACCTGAATAGTACGCTTAGACTAGAAATCAGTCTGAGGGTGAAAGATTGTACTCATATATAGCTGATTTCCCAAACCATATTGTAATGCTCTCTAAAATTGTGAGTGAACAAGGATACTTGATTTGAAAAAATAGAAATAGGGAGACCTTGATTTGAAAAATATGACTAAGGTAAATCTTTGCTAAACACTCAGTCGTATAGTCCACCTCAACCAAAATGAAATGGAAAGATTTGGTCAACCGATCCCGAACACCAAAAAAGAGTCAAATCAACACATGGTACTAGGTAATCCCACAACAATATCCATGTAATTTGCTCCCACTTCCATGAATGAATGGGAATTCCCTTAGACACTTATCTTGGGCCTCTGATGCTCAATCTTAACTCTTTGATAGTTTAAGAATCTAGCCACTAACTCAGTTTATCCTACTTCATGGAATACTACTAATAATGTTGGCTTAAATCATGAGATATCTTCTCCTCTCATGGATGCATGGAATACCTTGAACTATATAACTCTCGCATGATCAAGCTAATTAAATTACTAATGTTAGGAAGACATATTTGACAACCAATCCTCAAAACACCCTTTGGATCAAGAAATGCCTCTTTTGCCTCTCCCCTAAATACATTATCTCTTATAATGCACAAATTTTCATCCTAGAATTGCTTTTCCTCAATCTACTCCATGAGGGAGGAACTAAGATGAATAAAATCAAGTATATGATTGTTTGAGATATACAAGCGAACCATAATGTTTTACAAACTCTAAATCTCCTTGGATAAAGGTCACATTACTTCCTGAATCATTGGAAAGGTACAAACACTAGCTAATTTCCTACTCAAAGCATCAGTTACCTCATTAGCCATACCCGGGTGGTAAACAACATATCATAGTCCTTTTGAAACTAAATCCACAGTTGTTGCCTCAAGTTCATATCCCTCTAACTAAAGATGTACTGAATATTGTGGTTGCTGATGAACACTTTACAATGAACTCCATATAAGTAGTGACTCTACAAATTCAACACAAACACCATGAATGGAAACTCATATCATGTGTAAGGTAGTTTTTCTCATGGGTATTTAACTGTATGGAAGCATAGGAGAAAACTTACCCTTTTGCATCAACGCCCACCAAAACCAACTCGAGAATCATCACAATAAACATTGAAGGGTCTATAGGCAAGATCAATACTGGGGATGAATTCAATAAGGCCTTAAGCCTCTAGAAGGTCTCCTTGCACTCATCGAACAACTAAAATACAACATTCTTCTTGTTCCACCAAGTCAATGGGACTGTGGTTGAAGAAATCCCCTGATCAAATCAATGATAGTACCCTTCAAGACAATGAAGTTGCGAATCTTTGTAGGTATAGTAGTCCTAGTACAACTACAAATAGCCTTAATATTGTCCAAATTGACCATGATACCCTTATTAGACACCACTTGTTCTAAGAATGACATTGATATAAGACAAAACTCATACTTGAAAAAAATGGCATACAAACGCTCCTCTCTTGATCACTGGAGTGCAATCCGAAATTGTTGAACATGGTCAAACTCACTCCTCGAATTGAAAAAAATGTCATCAATAAAGGCAATAACAAAAAAACACAAAAATGTTTAACATACCTCATTCATCAACTCCATGAATGTCACGGCAGCATTATCCAACCTAAAAAACGTCACAAAAAACTTGTAGTGACCATAGCGAGTCCTGAAGGCTGTCTTAGGGACATCCAAAGCCCTAATCCTCAACCAATGGTAGCTCAATATCAAATCAGTATTAGAGAACATCGTGGCACCCTAAAAATGATCAAATAAATCATCAATCCAAGGAAGGACATATTTATTCTCAATAGTAACCTTGTTTGGCTGCCTATAGTGAATGTATATCATCGTCGACCCATTTTCTTCTTCACAAACAAAATAAGAGCATTTTACGAAGATACACTCCGTCTAATAATCCTGTTATCAACTGATTCCTAAATCTTCTCCTTCAATTTTGATAACTTAGTTAGATCCATACGATACAGAGAGATAGAGATTGGATTAGTGCCCAACTCCAAATCAATAGAAAAATTGATGTCCCGTTTAGGAGGAACACCTGAAGATCTGCAGGGAAGACATCAGAAAACTCGCACACTACCGATATAGAATCCAATAGAGGAGTGCCAACAACGGTATCTCAAATAAAGGCCAAATAAGAGAGACAACCTCTATCAATCATCCTCTAGGCCCGAAAGAAGGAAATCGGTCTACTATGATAAGAACCCCTATACCCTTTTTACTAATTTTTTTGTATACCAGATATATCTAGAGTGACTGTCGTGGAATAATAATACAACATTGCATGGTGATGATAAAGCCAATCCTTACCTAAAATAACATTGAAATATACCATGTAAAAAAGGATATACTTTACCCAAGTGGCATCCCCTACCATAGAAACAACACAGGTACGATACACTCTATCTACTGCTAAAAATCTCTTATGGGTTTAGAAACACAGAGATGAGTAAGTAGTGAATCAATCATCATATAAAATACTAAAAAAGAATAAGTACACACATATAAATAAGTAGAACCAGATCAAATAATACCAAAGTAGGCTAGTGGCATATTGGAACAATACTTGTAATCACTGCATCTAAGGCCTCAACCTTTGATCTACCTGGGAATGAATAAAAATGAACCTCGTCACTAACAAAAGAAAAATCTTCTCTTCCAGTACCCATCAAAAGCATAGCCCTACCATCACCTCCACTATGAGTCTATCTACCTCTATTAAGTTTCACTCTACCACGACCACTCACCGGAGGCACTAGTTCTCTAAATGGAAACTGAGAATTATGTTGAGTCCTTCTGTGCCTCCACTATGGTTGTTCCTCTACAAATGACCTAGATTTGTAAAGGTATAGAAATTCCTCAGTGACATATGCTATTGTTCCCGAGCAGATGAACCAAAATAACTATTATAATAAGTCTGCCGATACTGAGGACCATGAGGAATCTTTCCCTGGATAAAATATCAATGACCAGTGTACTCACTCTCAAAAGACTACATCGCAACCTGAACTGTTCTCTTTCGACAAGAGGATCCACCCCTCATAAATAAACTCATACCATAGGATGTAGATTATGTGAACTGGCAATACGTACGAGACCTCTTTCCCTTAGGATCATCAAACTCCTCTAGCCCAATCAACTCAGCGTCCTTTCCTGAATCAACTACATCAGCAAAATACACTCCCTAACAGGAAATCTTTAATACTTCCATATAAATATTATATGCCAAATAATGGATAAAGTGGTGAATCCTCTCATATCGATTTGTGAGAAGTAAGCAGCATACCTGGATAAAGCATAAAAATAGGTCTCATACTCATATATTATGATGTCACTTGAGAGATCCTTGAATTTGTGTCGGTTCTCCTCCCTCACGCTCTAGGGAACATATCTATCATAAAACATGTGAAAAATTATCCTAAATCATAGGTGTTGACCCAACAAGTCTGTCCTTTACAAAAGATCGTCACAATTGTTAGGCTAGCTCCCGCAACAAAAAGGATGTGTATAATACCCCGTGTGAGTCTTCAACCTAAAATTTTCTAACTCTTGGAAAGTAGATAATAACTCAATAACCTCATTTGCTCTACTAATCAAAAAAATTAGGTGATCCATCTTTGTAATTTTTTCATAACAATGTTGCTCGTCATCTGATGTCACAACACACATTCTCACTAGTACCGCTCAGCCCAAAGCGACAAGAAATAGGCTGAATCTAGATTACAATTGCAACAAAAAAGTAAAAAGTGAGATGAAATACATATAACAACAAAATACATATGTCCACACCTCCTTGAACTGGTGACAGTGACAAAGTGGAGCTAACATACATCAGAGTAACAAAAAGTAATATATACAACTGCTCCAACTGGAGGTAAATACAAAAGACTTATCTTCAATGAAAAAAATAAGGAAGAATCTCAACACAACTGGAGAACAGTCTCACCTCGGATGTTAGGAGCTCAGCGTGAACCCGAAGTCCATTAGCACACCTACTTTGCACGGTACCGCCTCCTACAATGACGTACATTAGTATCTGAACCACGAAAATGATAAAAAAGTGTAGCATGAGTACCAACAACACAGAGTACCCTATAGGCATTATAAGTCAACGAGCTCAATCAGATACAAGTAAGATATAGAGAGTAATTAAAATAGGTTAAAAGAAAATAATTTAAATAGTACAACTATTAAGGCATACCTATATGGAAATAGAGTGAACGTAATTAACACAAGTCTAAGTATGAACCCTCACCAAGATTCATTAATCACCCCTAGCTTAAGTCACAAGTCCTCGAAAACATACCCCATATCTAGCTTAACTTAATCAATAGTAAAAATTGGTAAATAAGGGAAATAGAAGCGTAAGCATAAAGGAAAAGAAAATAGCAGATAAAATACAAGTAGTGACCCATCCCACTGCTAGATACATATAAAGAATGAAACAAACATAACCTACTTGATGCCTCATCCCACCGGTAGGCATAAACAATACAAAAAAGAACTTACTATGACTCCCCCCTTAAGCCCAGCAAGCACAACCACGTGAATATGACGAATGCATAGGGGAAAAAATAGCAGAAATCATGATATACCAACTTGAATAAGTATACCGACCACAAGTCAATTGTATTGGGTCACGCCTGAGGTTATGCCTTAGTAATCAAGAGAAGGCTCACACCTCTCAACCGGAAGAAGGGTTGTGCCTTACAATCGGCCTATATCGAGACTGCGCCCCTCAATAATTAGGCTCACTCTTTACAATCCGAAGTAGGTCAGACCCATACAATTGATCAATCTCAGGACCGCACCCCTTAATAATCAAGACATCACCCAGTGATAGTAAAACCTTTATTCCATATATACCTTTTAAATAGCGTCATACCAAGAGGTGGTTTTGACATATATGTACATATAAATAAGAAAAATGCTTTCAACTTTTAAGCAACTAAAACTTTTTGTTTTTAGTTAGCCAAGCTTGTATTCCATTTGTAATAGCCTTTACCCATCCTAGGTAATAAACCACACCACAGGCCCCTCCTTTCCAATTCTAACTTGATATGCATGCTCGCGAAACAACCAAGGAAAATGGAAGGTGCTCTCAAAGAATAGGAAATGCCAAAAACCTTTAGATAAGCACACATCTCACTAGACTAGAAAAACAATAGCACACCACTAATACGATATCCACACAGCCTCACCTGATAGGTCGGGCCCAGTATACTCAGCCTATAATAATCTACGGCCCCCTGCAAGCCCTAAAAAGGGAAACAAGTGAAAAAAGAGAATGAGAGGTATAAAAACTACTCACTCAATTAAGAACTGGCTAGAATCCAACAAGTACTCAATACAACCCCGATATGGACGCTAGTGAAAAGCTCCAATAAGTCACTTACACAGCTCGAACAATCTCAGAAACACTCGAAACTACCGATAACAAGGTCTATGGGTCAAAAGGTAAAATTGAACACCCACTATACATGCTACTAATTGGGTTAGGATTCGGTCCTAAAAATGGGCCCTTGGGCCCCACAACTCAAAAATAGAACCAAGAATACCAATTTGAAATCCTCAGTTCAATGAACATGGGGTTAAAAAATGAGCTCAATTAGCCCTCTAGAAGGTCTTTAATTGGCAAAAGAAAGTTTATACTAATTATGGATAATATTTCAAGAATTAAGAATGGAAAATTAAGCTTGCAACACACCTGGAAATTGAAGGAAGAAAGCTCATAGTGATCACTAAACTCCGTGCAATCCCATTATGTAAGAAGACCAAGAATTTCACTCAATTCTTACTCACATGGAAATTCCACTATTAAAGAATAACACCACAAAGGTCAAGGAGGAAGATGATCGAAGAAACTCACCGTAGATGAGGAAGAAGGCTAGAAATAAGTGATACAAAGTCCCTGAGAACAAACCCAAAGCTTAAAGGAGAAATTTGTGAATTTCGTGTCAAGAATTTGTGATATCAAATAAAGAAGATGATTGAAAACTTGAGGAGCTGGAAGTTATATACATGGATGCACTATGGCATTATTGCTCCGCCAGAGCATGACTGCACCCAAGGACCCAACCCCAACCCCAAACCATCGCGACCCTAAGCTCCCAGTGCAATTATGCTAAATAAGGAAAAAGAAGATTACCGCGATCGTTTCACGAAAGCGCGATCAAGATGAACATCTGGGACTACGAATATTTTTGCAATAACTGAATTTTCAAATGAAGGCTCGAGATTGAAATAAATTCAAACACCAACAAATCAAATATGCATCCAGCATGAAAAATATATTTTGGACTCAAAAAAATTTATAAAATGACCAACGAATATCGTTTGAATAGAAAGACTCCTGGAACTAACTAGAATCAAACCAGCCAAAAGCTCACCAAGACACAAAGGCATCCAAAATAACATTATACACCCTGAGAAGTG
This sequence comes from Withania somnifera, assembly GCA_039654485.1. NCBI lineage: Eukaryota > Viridiplantae > Streptophyta > Magnoliopsida > Solanales > Solanaceae > Withania > Withania somnifera. The sequence continues at coordinate 10,609 of JBDJHY010249410.1, forward strand.
TACCAATGACCCAACTAGCCCAAAATATCCATAACAGAGATAATGGAAGTGTCCTAATTCTAATTCGATGTTCCGATCACCAAAAGCCATCCAAGACTCCAAAATAAACTCTGACTGAACTTAATTTCTGCAAAATAGCTCAAACTCCATATGAAAATCCCTTGACATGATGTAAAGTTCCAATACACCAAATTCATCATTAAGAAGCTAACAGAACTGTCAGAATCCAGTTTTGAGTGTGTTTACTAAGAAGTCACTCTCAAGTTCCACTATTTGAAGGTTAAACCTCTAAAATAAGGAAAATGAGATAATAGGAAACCAAGCTATCTTGAAACCGTGCTACCCATCCCAGCATGTCATAAATGGCCTGGGGAAACTACCAGATTACTCTAAACATAAAAAAGGTAGAAAAAAAGAAAATGACCAGGTGAGTCATTACACCTCCACCACTAAAAAGGACTTTTATCCTTGAAATTAAAGGAAGGAACAGTACTTGAAGACTTGAACTGGTTAGGAATATTGGGCTCATATACCCCTTCCAAGTCCTTAGGTAAAAAATGGACAATGCAATAGAAACCTTCTCCATCGGAACCCCTGTTAGCCCCCTCTAACCTATATTATCACAACAAGGCAACTTACTATAACTTTATTTCCAAACAATATTATGTTAAACCAACTCAACCGACTATGAGGGACAAGTTCAATTGTACAAAATTGCAAAGAGCTAGAAGTTCGAGAAAACCATTTGACCTACAGATGGCACTAAAATATACTCATGATTTTTTTAAGGACCTAAAACTAAAAACCAAACCCGAAAAAACTAAAGCATCTCACACACCAAAACCAAGCCAAAATCGAGAACCAAGTTGAACCTCATTGAACAATGCAACCCAGCTACTTGAAAGTCAACACCCTTCTGAAGGACACCTTAGCATCCATACAGCAACCAACCCTAAAACATAAAAAAAAATCCAGCTCTAACCGTAGAACATCAAATATCACTATAACTGCCAATGCTAACTCACAGTCCACACACTAGCCAGCACAAAGTTGTTGCACGACAGTTAGAAACAAACTCTAACCATCTACCTAACACAAAGGAGTACTCACCATCCAACCTACTTCTCTCTAAGAAAAAACATACTCCAAAAACACATAATCATCACCATATCTTGGAGGCATTCCCACCCAAAACTGGTAGGAAACACCGCAAAACTAGAACCACAGATCTACACCATGATAACCATAATCACCCCTCACCATACAACCCTATATACTAAACCAAATTTTTGATACACCACTTTGAGATACCAACTAGGCTAATAGGGAAACCAGGTAAAAAAGAGAAACCACCTTCCAATAGGAAACAAAACCTATGCCTGAACTAAAAAAAACTCTAAAGTGGTGCATGCACCCTCGTGCCAATTAACTCATGGTATTGACCTAACTAGCAAAACATCAATATGGATACCACAGACTCAATCTACCACTAAAAGAAGCACATCCACTCACTAGGATCACTACACCAGCTCACGCATGAGTAACCATCCCAGCAAAGGTGCAAGCAAGGAACACAAGAAAGGGAATAACAAGGAAGCACTTCTGCTGATAGGAAAGGGCAAAGGAAGCCAATCAGTCACCATGTCTAAGAAGCACGAATGATCAAGGAGTAATAAATCATCTAATCACAAGGTTCTCCTACGCCGGCACCCACCAAACAACACCTTGGAGTGAAAGAACGACAACTAAAAACCAGGACTACGGGTCAATCCACCCCAACAAAACACCCAAAAACCACTAAGCACCACAGTAAAATAAGGCAAAGTGCAAAATACAAGGACTGAGGAGTTCCTCAGAGGAAGCCAACCTCTAAGACCATAAGCAAGATAAACCCCAATTGGTGATGCCTAAATGGTCCACAACACTTAGTCAAGGTATGTCTAGCACGTCCATGGAAATATTCATGGGGAAGCACATAGAAATACATAAAACTAGGGTGACCAGTCCATGCCCAAAACTCATCAAAGTCAGACACCTCTTCACTACCAATTCATCTTGCATGTCGTGACCCTACACCGATACCACACATTGTCTAAATACCTTTTCCACCACTGGAGACCCTCCAATAGGTGTAGCAACACTCAAAGATATAGTGAACCACTCACTAGATAGGCCCAACCATGAAGGAACCTAAAATAGACATAGTATCATACAGATCCAAGTTAATAATAGAGTAAAAGGTGACTGTACACAACTAGATAACATACAATTCAAATCACCAACTAAATCCCCTACCCCGCCTATTTAGGATAGCGTACAGCAATCTACAGGCCCTACCCTGATGATCCTCCACTATGCCCTTCTGACCACTTCCCCTAGTTTCCAGAGCCGTAGTCTGAACACCTCTAGCCGGTGGTACTTCTTGATGTGGTTGTGCTAGTAATGGTGCTTAGGCGGTCTAACATATAGGAAAATCTCTAATCTAATGACCCACCCTCCACACTGATAGAAAGATCTTGGTACACCATATCTGACAACCCAAAGGCAATATCTAAAAAAATATCTATGATCTTCATATTAAAATACCCAATTCTATCTGTAGCACGGCACCCTAGATCCTTAACCAGGCTACTAGGGCCTTGTGATACTAAACCTAAAACCCTGGTGAGCTGACTACTCTATCCTTCCTCTAAAGATTGCATAAAAGCCATATACTACTGGATAGACTATCCTATGCTATAATCACTTCCAACAGATTAAATATCAAAATAGTTGACCTGATGGTGCTGCCTCTTTTTTCCTCATGCTTGGAACTTGTGAGATAACTCATCCATGATCCTGGCATGATTAGAAACATCAAGAAATGAATTAACAAAAATAGAATACACTCAACCTCTCTACATAAATCAAGTCTCAATCCATAAGCAAAGTGGCAGATCTACTCCTCCTAAGTAGGTATCAACTTAGGTATATGCCTCGATAGGTCAACAAACCTAGCAGCATAAGATATAATAGATAAAGATCCCTGCTGCAAGGTGGAAAACTCATATCTAAGCCTCTCCAAAACACTACGACACACATACTTTGCCAAGAAGGCCTCTACAAACTGACTCCATGTCATTTGCGGAGATCCAGATGGTCTACTATCTCTAAGAACCCTCCACCAATGGTTGGCAGCTCCCCCGAGCAGAGAAGTGGTGAAATTAACCCCCGTGTTCATTCGAAAGATCAAACATCCTAAATCTTAACTCATTGATAGGAATAAAGAATGAGGGGTTCTGCATTGCTGATACTCAAAATCTGGTCAATGTTATATGGAGAAAATGGTAAATAATAGTCCTCACCTCATATAATAGAAACACCCAGACACAATCTGCTGGGGAGGTACTTTCACCTGGATAACTATTAGGATAGGTTGTGGAGGTACAAACACCTGAAATAATGGAAGGAATGTAGTCGTAGGAACCCGTGAAGGCTGACACCCTATGCTTCCCCCTGAGATGAACTGTGAGGCATCTGTCTAGGCACCATTGTAGTACTCTGTTGAACAGGCGGTGCATTTGTAACAGCTTTAGTCTGGAAGAAAGAACAATATAATAGTACCACGGGATAGGGTACCTACCATCACCCCCTTCCTTTCCTAGGGTGGGGTCTCATGTGCATTAGAAAGAGGGTCTTTATCAACAGACAAGCTGCGAGTACGCACCATATGCCAAAAGAGTGTAATGAAGTAGGCATTTCCATAAATTGAGAAAAGTATCACATATGATGGGGAAAAATAAAGGGAAATCATTCCTACAATTCCCTGTATCCTTCGAAAAATAGGATATAGACGTCTCTGCATCAATGAGCAAGACTCTATTGTCACTTGCTTCGATGTCACAGAAACTGAGAAACCTAATCTATTACCACTCTAACCCGAACCAAAACTCATATTCTGATGGTACATACAGTCCCACCAGTAGGCCAGCCAACCCCTTAGATCGAAGCGACAATCAATGGGATGAAACTAGATAACAAACCATTAAAGAAGTATGAAGTGAGATGAAAGAAGTATAACCACAAAATAGATCTGTACAACACCTCCCAGTCTCATACATAGGTACCTAGAAGGCATCTTAGGCTGATTGGTCTCAATCAAATACAAGTAAGATAAAGTGAATAAGTAAAATAGGTCAGAAAAAATAAGTAAAACAGTACAGCAATTAAGGACTAGCTATAAAGAAACTGAATGAACGTAATTATCACAAGTCTAAGTACTCAACCTCACCAAGACACATCTAGAATCCCAATCTCAAGCCACAAGTCCTCAAAAACATACCTTGTATCTAGCTCAATTCAACTGATAGTAAAAATGGTTAAATAAGTAAAAAGAAGCATAAGCGTAAAGAATAATCAAATAGTAGATCAAATAGTAGAAAAAAATCCAAGAAGTGCCCCATCCTACCACTGGATAAAAATACAAAATGAAAAAAAACATAACCTACTTGATTCACCATCCCACCAGTAGGCACAAACAATACAAATAGAACTTAATGTGACCTCCCTCTTAAGCCCAACAAGTACAACCAGCATGAACAGGATGAATTCATAGGGGAGAGAACAACAAAACTCAGTATATATCCACTCAAATCGGGAGGCCACACCTCTAGTTTATCTCTTAGAACCAGGCCTCAATAATCAAGAAGTCTCACGCCTCTCAACTCGAAGCATAGTTACACCTACAATCAACCTATATCATGACTGTGCCCCTCAATAATCAGGATTAGGCTCGTGCCTCAAAATTTGAAGTAGGTTTGCACCGTACAATCAGTCGACTTGGGGACCGTGCCCCTTACTAATACAGATAGCAATCCATGATAGTCAAAACCTTATTCCATTTAGACCTTTAAAATAGTGTCACACGAATAGCTGGTCGTGGCATATACATACATATAACTAAGGAAGATGCTTTCTAGTTCTAAGACAGTAAAATTTTCCAATTTTAGACATAAAATCTTGTATCCATTTATAATAGATTTTACCCATCCCAATTTATAAATCACACCACAAGCCTCGCCCATCCACATCTACCTCGATATCTATGCACGGCCAAGGAAAATAGAAGGCACGCTCAAAGTATAGGAAATGCCAAAAGTCACCATAAAATCACACATCTCTATAAAATAGTAAAAGAATATCCCAACACTAATAGTATAGCTATAGATCTTCCCCCAATAGGTCGGAAACACTATCCTCAGCCTACAGCCAACTATGACCCTGTGCGAGCCATGAAAAGGGTTAACAAGCGTAGATAGAGAAGAAAAGGTATACAAACTACTCACCTAGCCTATAAATTAGCTAGAATCCAAAAAGTACTCAATACAAACTTAATCTAAAAAGTATGTAAGCATAGCCTACCCAGACGCCAGCGAAAAGCTCCAGAAAGTCACGCACACTGCTTGAAAGGCCTAAAAAATGCCTGAAACAGAGAACAACAAGGTCTATGGGTAGAAATATGGAGTTGAAGAATCCTATTGCATGATATATATTGTATAAAAAATTGGACCTTAAAACAGGCTTATTGGCCCGGCAACCTAAAAATAAAACTATAATACAGGCATGAAGGCCTTAGTTCAAGGAACACGGGGTTCAAAAATAAGCTTACTTAGACCTCCAGAAGGTTCTGAATTTGGAAAAGAAAGTTTATATTAATTATGGAAAATATTTCAGGAACTAAGAGAATTAAGCATACAATGCACCTTGAAATTGAAAGAAGTAAGGTCATAGTGATCACTAAGCTCCCAGTAATCCCACTATGCAAGAAAACAAAGAATTTTACTCAATTCTCACTCCCATGGAAAATTCCACCATTAAAGAATAACACAAATAGGGTTCAAGGAAGAAGATGAAAGAGGAAACTCATCTTAGACAATAAGAAGGCTATAAACCCGCCAAACAAAGACGCATGCACAAAACCATATCTTAGAGGTGAAATTTGTGGATTGAAAGTGAAGAATCTGGGATATGAAATGAAGGAGATGATTGAAAAACCAAGGAACTGGCAGTTATATACCTAGGTGTGATATAAGACAATCGTGTTGCCCCAGCCCAACCGCTTCAAGGCCCAACCCCAAACCAGCGCGATCACGACGCTCCCAAAAAATTCATGCTAAAGAAGGAAAACTAAGACTACTGTGAGAGCATCACAAAAGTGTGATCACACTAAGCACCTAGAACTATAGATATTCCTACAGCAATTGAATTTCAAAATGAGGGGTCGAGATTGAAATGCAGTTTAATAATAACAAAGAAAATATCCATCTCGTATGAAAAACATATTATGGACGCAACAGGATCGACAAAACAACCAACAAAGGTTTTTGGAATTGAAAAACTCCTAGAATAAATAAGAACCAAAACCATCCAAAAGCTCACGAAGACACAAATAAAACAATATTGGACACCCCGAGAAGCATACCAATGGCCTAAATAGTTCAAAATCACAATTTCAAAGCTGACAGAAGCATCAAAATTCTGATCCAAATGTTCGTTCATCAAAACCCATACCAAGCTCTAAAATGAACTTCGATACAACTACATTTTCCACATAACAACTCAAAATCAAAACAAAAACCATGTTACATGAACTAAATGACTGAGAAATGACTTTCAAGTTCCACCATTTCAAGGTGAAGCCTTCAAAACAGGAAAATTGAGATAATGAGTAGAGATGTCAGGGAACTGAGCTACCGGTCCCAGAAACTCATAAATCCTTAGTAAACTACCATATCACTTTAAATAGAGAAAAATTAGTAAAAAAGGAAATGAAAAGGCGGGTCATTACTTATGACTAGCTACTCCAAGAACAATCGGTGGCCCAATACCTGGAACTTTATATCCTTATCTTTGTGAACTATAGGTGGTTATCCCACTAGATCATGATCCATAGGATCCTTCTATTGCTACTAAGTTGGAGTCTGTGCTCCTATACTATCCTGGAAATGTTACGGTGTACCAGTTTTGAGCCACCATGATCTATGGTCTCTAATACTCCCAATAATCTAAGAAACATCTCTCAAAGAAATTGAATGGCAATAGTAGCCAAAGAGCTTTCATGATCCAAAATCTCACGTCGTGATGGCACCTACCTTAACCCGCCTAGACAGGTAATCCTATATAATACTATAAGGGTTAATGAAGAAAGTAATGAATTAACAAGAAAAAAGGAAAGTACAATAAGAAATCCAACTATAAAACTACCCAAAAACTGGTGTCATAGTATATAAGCCTCTTATAAAAGGAATACACGTCCGAAAAAGAAATACATAAATAAAAAATTTGTAGGATCCTCAAGTAGGATCTAATACATAATAGAAGAGATTGAGAAGCTACCATATGACAAATAACTGCCTCACCTCTCTTGGAACTCATGAGCCTCAGACTTAATCAAAAGGAAGGTGATCAAACCACTCCTTACTCTATACCTACACAAGTGTAGATAATCAAGGGAATGAAAACCAAATAAACAACGAGTACTCATAAAGATTCCATGTTCTGGAACTAAGACTAAAAAGTAAGGAATCACCAACTATCTTAACCACAATCCTACGGACTATGAGTTGTGAATCAGTATAACACTACCACTTTACAATGAAATTAAATGACATATACAAGGTGCAGGAATAATAATCTTAATAAAATTTACAAAAGAACCAGTAATGAACCAACAAAACCAAATTTACGCCATATCTTAAATCAAATTCCCATAGACATATCATCAACAAAACATTAATAATCAACTCATGCGACAATAGTCAACTTATATCAAGTGTGCAATCCCATCCTTAGACTATTCGGAGGCATCCTCCCTCTTGAGTCCATTTTATAACTCATGGGGAAGCCCCCAGTCATTGTGCCAAGGCCTAATGGATGGATTCCATATAAACTCTGTTATTTATCATTTCACAAGTTCTTTCAAGGTAGAAAAGGTATATCTGACACAACCAAGAAACAAACTCGTGAAATGGATAGTAATGGGAATAAGATAAGATAAAATTTAATGATATCAATATCATCCATCTTATAATACTGATCTCATTAAAATGACTCATAACATAACTTCAGATAATAAAATATGGAACAAGTCAATAAGACATCAATGGATTCAAGGCATCGTACCAAGACATCTCACAAAGTATGGAGGAAAATTAAGGGAACAATGAATGTTCTTTCGATACAATGCAACAGGGTATAATGAATTCCCGTATAAATACTTATACCATGCCGGAAATGCACATCATCCCTGGTACCATTTGTCACATATATTTACCTTCACTACGCCTGATTCATACACCAATAATGGTCTTTCTTACTAATTCTCGGTACCTTTACCATGTCGGAATCATACATTAGCCATAGTATTTAATATCAAATATCATTACATTTACCATACAAGAATCATATGTCAGCCATGGTATTTTATATCATATCATTACCTTTACTAGTTCAGAATCATACATCATCCATGGTCTTTCATATTAGTTATCATTACCTTTACCACACCGAAAACATACAGACTGGCCTTTCACATTACATACTATTACTTTCTTTTTTCATTTATAATTCATATTCCTCACAAATATGTCTTTATATCAATATGAAAATGCAAGTAAATAATGGGCTTGTCATATGCATATAATAATAAGGAAATTATTATCTAGTGCATCACCAAGGTCGCTCATGGGCTACCTAAAAAAAAGGAATAAAACAAAGTTCGGGTAAGCCATTCAAGGGCCTACAACTAAATATAAAACCAATTCATGGTAAGTAAATCAACAAGGCCCACATGGGAAATTAATCAAATACAATTTCACAATAATTCACCAAAAACATATCATGTGCACTGTCGCAACTAAGGGACATATGAGAACCAGATAGCATCTCATGAGAACCACAAGCCCATATTAATCCTTACCCATTCTATTCCCTATTTTAACCCTGCATGCTTTACTTTATACCCAAGTAAACATCATCACTACACCACACGAACACCCCCAAGTGATCCCCATTACTCCCAGTTATAATTAAATAAAACACAACAAGAATTCTATTCATAACTTTGTAATAAGGTCAAGCCTCCACTTGCCTCAAGAAAATGAGGAAGTAATCAAGCAGGTGCTTTGACTTTGTGTTGTGCCTCCAACTCTCGAAATATAGTAAATAATGAATTTCCCATGATAAATCATGAAAATTACAACCCATATGGAATTCCTTATATTGGTTCCAAAGTTACTCCAAAAATGCCAATCCAAAAACCCTTTGCAAAAAATTGAGAAGTTTTCATGAAATTCAAGTCACCCATGGCTTGGGGATTCTAAATATCAAGTGTAAATCAAAAAACAAGTTGAATTTTAAGTATCAGTTTTATTCATAAAAATTATGGGTTATAAATACCAAAAGTGATTCTTTCAAATAATAAGAACTAAAGATAAATATGTGTTTAGAATCCCATAAATAATGAATATTTTGGTAGAAATCTTACCAAGGGTCTTGAATCATTGAAACTTTTTACTTGAATCTTCACAATGATAAAAATTATTATCTAATGTGATTAATAAGGGTCTTGAAACATGAAAATATGGCTAAAAATCATGCAAGGCTTATTTAAA
>JBDJHY010249411.1:0-10694 GCA_039654485.1 Withania somnifera
GGTAGGATTTACAGACCCGATTTTATCTGTGATTTTTACCCAACTATTTATATATTAAGATGGGTCTTGGTTTACTTGCATTGACATGTGGGTTATGTTTTTTCTATCCTCGCATTATTTCAATTATTGTACATGATTTTTGGACATTTAGCATGCTTCTCAACAACATCATTAAAATCCAGGTAGGTTACGGTCTACTTTATTCACACTAGGTATTTATGTAGTACATGCATGGTAAAGTGCCAGCTTAGAGTCGAGATGACTAGTGAGGCCCCGTTATACTTATTCTTCTGGCCTATGGCCTGCTTAGCTGGCTTGTAGGTTAAATACTTACCTTAGGGATATATAGCCCTAGCCGTGTGTATCATAAGGACTCTAGAGCATAGTGTGATGGGACAAGGAGTAACACCTTTGATGTGTATCGTTATATACTAGCTGTGAGATGTAGTGAGGTTTGAGAGGGGTTTATACTAGTGATTGGAGCTTAATAGCTATCCCCCTATATAGGTTGGTGGCTTTAAAGATAATCTAGGTAGGCTAATTATTCTATCCTCTACCTAATATATTTAAGTGATTACGGTAGATGTGGACCCTCTTGGCTGTATGTAGCTTGATGCAATTATACAGAATAATTAGCAGCCTTGTGTGATAATATTTTCCCTAGCTCGATATAAGCCTGGAGTTGGAGGTACGTGGATTAAGGTTTGGTAGCTCCATGTGTTTCCCTATATTGGTGTGTACTTAACCCTTAACGGGCGCCCTTTTGGCAGCTGTGGCATCTGGGATGTGATTACTCAGAACCAGGGTTAGGCTAGGAGAGATTGTACCTCGTGACTAGGGTTTGTCATCTATCCTACGGATTCTAGTTATAAGCCTTAGAGCAGTTAGAATATTGATTGGTTCTGTGCTGCGAGCGTGCATTAAACATTTTAAAAATATAACTATATTTTAATAGAAAATTACTCGAAATAGATTTCTTATATAGTTATACTTTCTAGGACTTTGTTGATGAGCAGTATAGATCTATTTTCTCCTACCACTTAAGGCTATTTTCTCACTGTCACTATGATTTTTTGATATCACCTACGAGGCGGCAATTGAGTCTTACTGAGATTTGGATTTATGCCTATATGGTTGTACTTGAGTTTTCACTTAGATATGATTTACAGATGAGATAGATTTCTTTCCATTTGTCCATGAAAACTATTGCATTGGATACCTTTATACAAGGATTTTTTATGTGGGATTGGATCCCTCCATGTACCCTTCGATAATGAATTTCCATGCCTGGGGTATTTCATGTGGTTGAGGAAGGGGTATACGGGGCAGGTTAGGCAAGTATATAGGAATGCTTTGGTGGGTCTTCCCCTGATAGAGTCTTGATCTGTGGAGTCTGCATACGGGCACTATTTACTTATCATCATGCCCATACACTGCATCCTTCTGCATTTGGTTGTATTCTTCAGGTCCTACGGGGGAGTAACTGTTGGTGTTAGTTGGTTGTTTCAGTGTACATACTGGTAGTATGGGATGTTGACTGGTTTTTTTCCTAGTAGACATTGATGTTTCTTTTCGTCTTTGATTAGTAGTATTCGTGTACTTACTGTATTTGTTATTATCTTAACTAGTTGATGGTCTTGCACTTTCTTATTGGTCCTTCCATGTGCTGGTCATGTTGGATCTCTAGGTGCGTGTTACGTGTGGTCACGATCTGTTTGTGGCTTGAGGCATTGTGATATACTCTATTAATGGATCCTTCGTACTTGTTAGTTGAGACCATTTACATACATTATGTTCCACTACTTTATTTGCTTGATCTTTCTTAACCTTTCTATTGCTTACTTTTTTTTAGGCAACCTATGATGCCTACTGGGGACCTATTATTTTTATTACTCATGCTATACTTCTTCATCATTTCCCTTATGCATTAATATGATACATTAGGACGAACGCGATAGTCCAGATTTTCTTGGTGCTTTTTAGTGGATACAGTAAGTAGTTGGCATTCTTTCTAGTCAATCTTCCTTCTGTCTCTACAACTGTCCAACTTGGACTCAGGATATCCCTCTTGTTGTTTTTCCCCATTTTGGTTTGTATTCTTTTGTACCTTTTGTTTTAGACACTCTATAGCCATGATACCAGGTTTTGGGGAGTCATGTTTAGTAATGTAATGTTGCTTTACCTCTATTTTTCATCATCTCCTTCTTCTTTTCGTTTAGGTTCTTAATACTGGCTCACCATTTCTTGCTCTAGGATAGGTTTAGTATTGTCTATAGGTGAAATATAGACACCATTATAACTTAATTTCTAGGTCATGACAAAGTGGTATTAGACCTATAGGTTCACCAGTATCTCTGACTGTAGGAGAAAGTATTTAGTAGAACCAGCGGATCAGTACGTACACGTCCGTATCTTATCTTTGGGAGACTCTCATTTATTGATTCTTTATTTGCATGTATGGTCGTTGATTTCCTATCCCTTCTTTTGGCTCTACTATTTCGATTTGATTAGGAAAATTCCCTCAGTAGGCACTAATAAGATTCCCGCACAATTTAGAGTTTAGAATCTGAATTAAGCACCAGAATTATTCATAGGAAGCAGTGGGTGTTTGGTGTGGAGTATTGATTAGGGATGAGTTTAGTGGGATTTATTTTAGCAGGTGTTGGACTACGCGACATCATTTAATATAATAACTAGACATATCCTTACGGTGCATGTTAAAAGGTATGGAAGTGCATTAGATATGTCTAGTGAGTTAGCTAGGCCACTCTATACGATGATAGAGCATTTGGTTATAGCAAAGCATACCTTTTGCCTACTCTTCAAGCAATTGATGGACTTAAAGGGGTTGTTGTGAGACCTACAGGTCTAATGGTCAGGAGGTTTACTAATAAAAATATAGACTTGTTGTGGTCTATCTCATGATATATGGGATATATACTGTAGGGGTTTCTTAATAGGTAGTGGGATCATATATGAGGTTCTAGATTGCCCCTTTCCAGGTTCTTTTGTTTGATAGTTAAGGTGGAGTGGAAAGAGTTTGGGTCTTGCTCATCCATAGCCTCTTTAGGTTTTTATAATTATTCTAGTAATGCCTAATTTACGATTAAGTGATATGATAAATAGTGATTTTAGCAGCAAAAACATATTTATTTTGGCTAGTTCAATCAGCATGTTCGTACCCTTTCGCAGTCAATGATTAGGGGTGCATCTCTAGGTTCACAGAGCCATAATGGCAGAGTAGTTTTTACGATCACTACTATGATAAGAAAGTGCTCTTAGTTCAGTTCGATAGAACATGGGTCTCCCAAACCCATTAAGGGTATGACTGAGTTGTGTGAGTACTGTGAGTTAGGCCACTAGGTCATAGGGTGTCTGCAGTGATAGGCCATGTAGTTGACATTAATTGTATATTTTCCTTAGCAGTCAATTAGCACAAGTATGGTATTAATGATTTTTGTTGTCCTTGAAAGGGGCTTGACCTTGGGCCAAGTAGTGCCCTGGTCATGGTTGTGTTAATCAGGCTTTCCAGTAGAATCTTTTAATGATCCTTTGCCTTTCAATTTTTAGCCTTGGAATAAGATGCTCGGGTTTCATACCTTCAAGATCTAGTTAGGGCATGCTTTTATTTTATTCCTTGCCTAGTTAACTTATGTTGACATGGGTGTGAAGCTTACTAATTTCATGTATGTCCTATTTATTTTAGCAAGGTGACTTTATCCTTATTGATATTATATTATTGAGTGGGTTAGGACTTATTTTATTCCCTTTGATTTTGTATTCCTCTGTTAATTGGCTTTTCTTTGCACTTGGGTTGTGATTTCTATTAGCGAGATGATTCTTGCCTTTTTGCCTAGGGAGGTACCTGTGAGTCCTCGTTATGCCATGGTATTTTGATTCAAGGGTTGAGATCCCATGTTAGGTGGGCCTTATTATATCCCAGCTTAGATTTTGATCTCCCTCACCTTGTCTTACCTTAATTAGTGGATAGTGTTTGTACAATCATTTTCTCTCCCATGTATGAGGAGGAGAAAACTATTTATTGATGGATCCAAGGAAGGGTTTTGCATTGTTCAGATGGTTTAGACATTAGATGTGTGAGATATCAGAGTTAGGAATTCTATGGTAGGGGGCTTTAGCGAGTTTTCAAGCATGGGAAAGTTACCCTGCTCTGCCTAGATATGGGATTCTTTTCTTATGTTTATATGTTAGCCATGACCAGGATATCTCGATAGGTTGATAAGGGTCTTTAGGCCCTTGCCATTTGAGGTCTACCTTACATTCAGTCTAGGTATTAGGCCCTTGGAAGGTGTTTACTAATATTGAGAGTACGTAGTTCTTCACTCTTTTGGGTAGATGGCTTGTTCGACCACAAGTTGTTCAGTAGCTTTAGATGGTGACACGTGTTATCCAATACTTTCATTGGTTTGTTCTATAGGACTTGCGTGATGATTTTTAATGATTAAATGACTCTCCTATTTGGTTGGCATCTACGATTCTGGAGTGATTGCCAGATCATATTTTTATCCTTATCCTATGCTAGATGTTAATAAGGTTGGCTATTATCTCTTGGGATCTCTTGACTATGGTTTCATGTAGTTGGTCTCTGTGTTGTAGTCATACAATGGTTCTGGTAGACAATAACGCTTCTTTATTTGTGGATCGAGGTTGTAGTAGCCCAAAGAATTTTTATGCCTATTTGTTTGGTTTATTTTTTGTCTTAGCCGATTGATATGATCGATAGACCTAAACCTTGTAAGTGTTTACAAGGCTATGTGTATTGTGATTTCTTGTATTTGGACCAATGATCTATTTACTCCAAGTGGTGATTCAGTTTTGTGATTATATTCTTTGTATTAAGGTCAAGGGACTTTCTGGTTCTGAGTTAGGGGAACTTAAATATTCGTAGATTATGGGCAGTGGAGGATTATCCCTATCCTCGATTGTGAGGATCATTATTTTTGCTCCTTTGAATTCCAAATGAGGAAGTGAATTGGTTGGTTACACTATGTTAATATGAGACGATGATACTTAAGCATGTGGCCATGACTTGAGGCGACTATTAGTGTGTGGGTGGCATGACAGGTCACATTAAGTGATTGTTTCCCCTAGGTTTCTAATGTTTTTGGGTTGATTATAGGTTGATTTTGATGGTTGAAGTTTATACATTCATCATGGATTCAATTTCATGCCGAGAGTTGGGATGGTGTGGCAGGCAGACCTGCCGCCACATGTGGTACCTACTGTGTTTGATTGTCGGTCGGTATGACTTGGCTTTCGCGATACTGGTAGTCAATTATACCTAAGGATCTCATAGGCTGGGATCTCCCCTATAGGATTGCATTAAGCTTTTAATGGAACTATGTTGATAAGTATTGATAATTTTAGATCTAGAGTTGATGATTTGATTTGAACCATTCTTATGAGGCCATTGTACTAGATATTCCAAACGTTTGACATAGTGGAGAGGCGTAGAAAATCTTGTTACCTTCATATTTTGGTGGTCTTTTACTTATGTGAGATCCTAGTTCTAGATGTTTCAGGCAGTGATATCCAATTCACATCTTGATTTGATTAGGTTAATAGATATTGATATTTCCACCCAAAGACTAACAACTAGTATGAGAGGATTATTCGGGCACCTCAGGATACATCATGAGCTTGTGATATACAATTGTGGTCATAGTTGAGCTTAATAATAGCCTTGTGCCAGTTTCATATCATGATAATTGCTATCTTAGCATTTATATGGTATCGTTCGAGATTGTTGTGTTCCGATGCTTGAGCTACCAATAGTTAGGGTTCGAGCACCGTATTCCATAATGATTTGTTGTAGTGAATCTCTTTCTTGTATAGGAGTAGCAGTAGATTATCTTGTTTCTTGACCCTTTCATACTTATAAGGGTCATGGTTGTATAGGGATCATCATGGATCGAGTAAATAGATCCACTTACTTTCTACCGCTTCATATTCATGGAATGCCAAGGAACTTATTGACTTGTATGTTAGGGAGATTCTTCTCTGTATGTGATGCTAGCTTCTATCACATCAAATATGTGTAGACAATTTAGTTCTCAATTTTCGAGGACAATACAATGTGAGATGGGTAAAACAATAGGTCGAGTGTATCTTTACGCCCAAAGACAAAAATTTCTATCTGTGCAGATTATTTGGACATGTGTTTTTGGGTTTTAGAGTAGGTATCAACATTTGGCTTTAGTAGGATTACCCTATTGTAATAGTTATCCTTTGGGCATTTAGATAGTACTACTCGAGGCTTTTTATGGTATACATTGAAGATTATGGATTGGTCATTACAACTGTAATAAGACTTGAACTCCAACTTTTGTATTGATTCGAGATACTTCAGAGAAAGTCAGACTTATGGGTTAGACTTCGAATAGCACAGAGTGGTCAAAGGATTCATGCAGAGTAAAGGCTTGGATTCTTGAGTTCAATATCGAGGAATTGATGATTTTTAGCAATTAGGGCCTTAGGAGAGCTTAGAGCACAATGGTTGGGTCACCTACAAATTTTTCTTACCTTTAGACTTATGGCAATACGCTCTATTCCAACCACATATTCATGCCTCATTTTCTATATGCTAGATTCATCCCGTACATTTTTGTTGTAAGTCAACTTGATTTGACTACTAAGTAGTTTGTGTCAGAGACTTTGAGACAACTATTGAGGGAAGATGTAGACCATTCCGGCCAAAAATATTTTTGTTGTAAGACTTTATTGGGTGCGTGATCCAGATGAGGAGGTTATTGGGTGGTTGGAAGGATTGTATGATGGTTGCATTTTGTAGCCTCAAACATTGGATACTTCTTCATTTATTTAACCTTCGCGGACCAAAGTTCCTATATCGGGGGGAATTCTAATGACCCTCATTATTGGTTTGTGTTTTAGGGATTCTCTTGTACTTAGAGCTCTCTTTTAATTACCCCAAGTCATTTATTACTTGATGGGACCGATAGGTTGGATCCTTGGCAGTTTCATGGGTTAAATTCCATTGAAATTAGAGCCTTTTCGGGCCTTATTCTACATAAATGACCCTAAATCATTTTTTATTGATTGCATTGAGTCTGGTATGTCCATTGAATAAAGATTTCATATTTGGACTATTAAAATTAGAATCCATTTCCATTTCGTGTGCTTTTATAAAATTTTCCAAAAATCTATTTGTAATAGCCCAGGTCACCGTGTATGTAAATTTTCCGCTTTGGGGCTTAGCATTGGCTTAGCCTGTGGCTAGGCATCCATCCATCAGGGATCCATCCACCCCTACGGTTTTAAAAAGCGTACACACAAGGTAGGTATCCAGGCACTTATAAAGCACCCTTCATTCCCCTACCCAGCTGATGTAGGAGAAATGACCATTACAATCACCCCCCTTTAGGACTCAGCGTCCCCGCTGAAGTCCAACACCAACCCAGCACCAACTTTGATACCAATTGTAACAGCCCAGGCCACCGTATGTGTAAATTGTATGGTTTGGGGCTTTAGCCTGTGACCAGGCATCCATCCACCAGGCATCCATCCACCTCTCACAGTTTTAAAATGCGTACACACAAGGTAGATATCCAGGCACTTATAAAGCACCCTTCGTTCCCCTACCCAGTCGGTGTGGGAGAAATGACCATTACAATCCCCCCCCCCTTAGGACTCAGCATCCCCGCCAAAGTCCAACACAGGCTCGGCACCGGCTCTAATACCAATTGTAACAGCCCAGGTTACCGTGTGTGTAAATTGTCCGCTTTGGGGCTTAGCACTGGCTTAGCCTATGACCAGGCATCCATCCACTAGACATCCATCCACCCCTCACGGTTTTAAAATGCGTACATACAAGGTGGGTATCCAGGCACTTATAAAGCACCCTTCGTTCCCCTACCCAGCCGATGTGGGAGAAATGACCATTATAATATTGTAACAGCCCAGGTCACTGTGTGTAAATTATCCATTTTGAGTCTTAGCACTGGCTTAGCCTTTGACCAGGCATTCGTCCACCAGGCATCCATCCACCCCTCACGGTTTTAAAACGCGTACACACAAGGTAGATACCGAGGCACCTCCCAAACACCCTTCGTTCCCCTACCCAGCCGATGTGGGAGAAATGACCATTACAATCACCCCCCTTAGGACTCAGCGTCCCCGCTGAAGTCCAACACCGACTCGATACCGGCTCTGATACCAATTATAACAGCCCAGGTCACCGTGTGTGTAAATTATCTGCTTTGGGGCTTAGCACTGGCTTAGCCTGTGACCAGGCATCCATCCACCCCTTACGGTTTTAAAATGCATACACACTAAGTAGGTATCCAGGCACTTATAAAGCACCCTTCGTTCCCCTACCCAGCCGATGTGGGAGAAATGACCATTATACTATTAAGGATTGGTCCACGGTGACCAATTTATTATCCAGTCAGTTTATTTATAAATAGTCTCTTTTTAATGATCTTTTTGAACTTTCCTCATTATCTCTATAAAATTTTGGATTCTACGGAAATTTTTTTGGAAGCTTTGAAGTTGTTTAACAAAGTTTCGATAATTAGGAAATAATTAAGGTGGTTTTACGATCATTTCTACTAAGTAACTCTTTGTTTTCTTTATTATATACCCTTTACAAGATTATATCTTTCATTTCTACAGTTATATTTAGCCTTATTTTTTACCATTCAATTTATGAGTTGTGCTCTATGTGCTGGTGCAAGTTTTTCATATTACTGAGTTGTTAGGGTTTATAGACCATATTTTATCCTGAATTTTGAGCCCTCTATTTATATAGCAATATAGGTCTTGTTCTACTCGTATTTACACATTGGTTACGTTCTTTCTAACCTTGCGTGATTTCGAGCTTTGTACGTGAATTTTGGACATTTGGGCATGATTCTCAAGGAAATTTTTAAAATTTAGGTAGGCTACAATATACTTTATTCAAATCGGGTATTGGTTAGTGTATGCATGTTAAGTTCCATCTCGGGGTCGGGATGACTAGTTGAGGCCGATATGCATATTTTTCTGGCCTATAGCCTATTAGATGACATGTAGCTTAACTATTTACCCTAGGGCTATAATTTCCTATCGTGTGTCCCGTTGTCACTTTGGACCATAGAGTGGATGGGAAAGGAGTAACACCTTTGATTCGTGTCATTATACGCTGGTTCTGGAACATAGTGAGGTTGGGGATGGGATTATACTAATGATCGGAGCTTAGTAGCTATCCCCCGACATAGGTTGGTGGCTTTAGAGAAGATCTAGGTAGGCTGATCATTCTGTGCTCTAGCTAAGATATTATGTGTGATTAGGGCACGTGTGGTCCCTTTTGATTGTATGTAGCCAAATGTTATGCAGAATAGTTAACAACCATGTAGGATGATATCATTCCCTCGATTCGTACGATCCTAGGAGTTGGTGGTATGTGGACTGATCTTTGGTAGCTCTATGTGTTTCCCTGTATGGGTGTTTACTAGTCCCTTAATGGGCACCCTTTGGGATGTGATTACTCGAGCTCGGGATCGATGTTGGGCTAGGAGAGGATTATACCTTGTGACTAGGGCTTGGTAGCCATCCTATAGATTTCAGTTAGCATCCTTAGAGAATTTAGCATGTTGATTTGTGTTTGTGTTGCTAGTATGCATTAAAAATTTTAGAAAGATAAATGGATTTTGATAGAGTAATTATCGAAAACTAATTTCTTATATATTTATAATTTCCATAATTGTGCTCATGAGAAGTATGGAGTTATTTTATCCTACCACTTGAAGCTATTTTCTAATAATCACGAGAATATATGGATATCGCCTACAATGTGATAGCTAAGTCTTTAATTTTTACTTATATGGATATACTTTAGTTTTCACTAAGATATGATATACGTTCTATGCCCTTTTGTTGGCCTTTTGTCCCTAATGACTATGGAATTGGATTCCTTTTATAAAGATTTTTACATCCATAGAAGCCCTGACCGGGGCGCCATTCCTGGGGTATGTTGTGTCGCTAGGAGAGGGGTATATGGGGTAGGTTGGGAAACTAAATAGGAAATGTTCCATCGGTATGCTCCTGAAAGACTCTTGTATAGGGGAGGGTGTATATGAGCACTATTCACTTATCAGCACCCCCATGCTTTGCATCCTTCCGCGCTTCGTAGTACTTGTTGGGTTATTTGGTTGTTTCATTATACCTACCAGTAGTATGGGATGCCGATCGGGTTTTTTTGCTAGTAGAATTTGATTGTTCCTTTTGTCCTTGATTAGTAGGATTTTTGCATTTATTGTATTTTTTGTTAGCTTAACTGGTTGATAGTTTTACACTATACCTGTTAGTGTATCCTTCGTACTTGTTATCCCAGACTATTCACACTGATAGATAACCCCTCACTACACTTACCAGATATTACTACAGCTACCCTCTTCTTTTTAGTTATACATTATGTGCCACTGCTTTATTTGCTTCTACGTTCTTTATCTTTCTCCTTCTTGCTTTTTTCCGACTGACCTATGATGCCTACTAGGTACCCATAATTTTTGGTACTCATTATACATTTTTACATCATTTCCATGATATAGGTCTTAATACGAGTCATTATAACGGATGTGATTGCACGGATTATCTCGGTGTTGTTTAGGGGAAATGGTGAGCAGTTGCCTTTCATGATAGCTGATCTTCCTTCTATCTCTAAAGATATCCCACTT
>JBDJHY010249422.1:0-10449 GCA_039654485.1 Withania somnifera
AGAGTATGAACTAGGGTTCATGTGTCAGTGGTTGCATGGTTGGTATGAGTAAGGATGTTAGTTCTGCTACGTAGACGCCCTGATGTGGTGCAATGTAGGAAAGGGTTACAAATCATGGACAAATGAAAGTAAAGAAGCTAGTATCACCACATCCTGGATATGGTGCAAAATAGAGAAGGGTTCCCGCATCATAGACGCTTGAGGGTAGAAAAGCTAGTCTAAGAGAGTTGAATTTGGGTACATAGCTCGAACATAGGCTTTTTGATTGGGAAGTCGATGGAGTTCGGTAGAAACCTTAAAAATGAAGAGAGCTGTATTGCATAACTACAGGAAACAAAATGGCCAGGGAATAAGGTTAGAGAGATGAGATGACAACATGTAACATAAATTATGGTATTGTGGGACATAATATGGTGGGAACTATTATACAACCATAACTTCAGGGTTAAGGTCGAAAAGGTAAAGCTCGTAGGGGACAAGATTATTTCATTAATTATTGCATCGTTAAATGAGAATAATTAATGTCATTATTGCGTGTGCTATGAAAATAGGATTAGATGCAGAAGCTAAAAACTAAATTTTTGGAAGATATGGATACCTTAGTTCAAGAAAATCCAAGCAACAGATCGTTATTGGTGGAGATTTAAGTTCTCGTGTAGGTAAAGATTGTGACAGTTCTGAACATGTACAATTGTACAAGTGTGATATAGTTATGGTACTAAGGGTCATGAAGAAAAGGCTACTCTTGAGTCCTACCGAACTTATGGTTTTGTTGTAGCTAACACATTTTCAAAAGGAATATTCTCATTTAATTGCAATTAATAGTAAGGTATTCATGTTAGTAGACTTTATCCTTGCTAGAAATGCTAGAAAACGTAGAACCACATATCTGAGGGTTGGAATTAAAGAGCGCTAACCAATTAGCATTTCAAGAAAACTATACGTGGAGGGAGCATTGACTTATAGGGGGACATTGACATCCAATGGAAGGAAATATCCAATTCTATTAAGAAAGTAGCAAAGAAAGTGTTAGGCAAGTTTAAAATTTTGGACTTTGACAACAAGAATCCTAGTGATAGCATGAGTTGCAAAGAGTTTCTAGAGCTAAAAAAAAGTGTTACAGGAAGTTACAGGTAGATAAAGAGAAAGAAGTTGTTGAATAGTATAAGATAGCTAAGAGGGAACTTAGATTAAGAAGGTTATTAGTAAAAATCAAAGGAAAGATCTAGATGGCTTATACCACATGTAAAGGAAACGAGAATGTGATAATGAAACGTTTAAAATAGCACGGTCTAGAAAGAAGAGGAATAAGGACTTAAACTAGGTGAAGTGTATTCAAGACGATTCTAAACAAGTGTACATAATGAGATCAATGAGAGAGATATGTTATTCTGATCAATTGTTTAACTTGAACCACGATAATAACATGTTGGATCTTTATTTATTTGTGCACAACATGAACTTAGCTATACTCATAGAATTAGGCCACAAAGGTAAAAGATGCCATGAAAAATATCAGGATTAGATAAGTCTATGGTCCAATGGTATCCCTATAGAGGTTTGAGAGTCGCTCGAAGAGGTTGGAGTAGGATAACATACCAATTATTTCTAATGTTGTACTGAGAAATGGTAGAGTAACTTGATTTTATTTTATAAGAACACAGAGATATTTGAAGTCCTATGACCTATCGTGACATTAAACTTATGAGTCATGATGAAACTTTGTAAACGAGTAATAAATCGGCATATTTACACTACAAGAGTGAAAAAGAATAGTTTGGGTTTATGCCTGGAAGATCTATAGTGGAGGTTATATTGTTGCTAAGAAGATTGACGGGAATTTAGTGAGAGAGGAAAAAATATCCACTCATTGTGTTTATTGACATGAAGACAACATATGACTGGGTACCATGAAAGGTCTTCTAGTGGGTGTTGTAGAAGGAAGGATTCACATTTTTTTAGCCAATTAACTGATACAATCATTGAAGAAGAAAAGGTTCTTGCTAAACATGTAAATACTATTGAAAGACTTGGATGAAAGAGTCTTCACTAGTGTGAGAACAATAATGGGTGATACAAAGGAGTTTTCCGTAACCATATCCATGGATTCGTGCAAGGACTGACATTGAGCTTGTACTTGTTTACCCTAGTTATGGATGAGCTAACCAGCACAATACTAGATGAAGTCCCATATGCATCTTATTTATTGATGGTATTTTGCTAATTGATGAAAGCAAAAAGGATATCAACCAAAAGCTTGAATTATGGATAAACACTTTAAAGGAATAAGGATATTAGGATAAATAGAAGTAGGACTATATATACATGTCGTGAGTTTACTCAACATAAGAAAAGTGAAGTTGAGGTGAGACTATTAGGTGTTGTGATGCCTATGTGTAAATAATTATGATATTTAGGCTCGTTCTTGAAAAATGGAAAAAAAAATGCTCCATAGAGAATAAAATTGGATGCGTGAAATGGAAAAAGGCTACCAAGATGTTACAACAGCATACCTAGAGTAATACCACAAGTGGAATCTAGGGAAGGGGTAGTGTACGTAGCGATACCCCTACCTTATGAAACTAGTGAGATTTGGGGAGGGTGGTGGTGTACGTAGCCATATCCCTACCGTGTGAAACATGCTACTTTTGATAAACCATTGGCTAAAGTAAAATATATTAAAATTTGTAAAAAAGGAAACACTAGAGTGAAGAAGCCAAATATTGGAGAACAAAAACGATAGCAATAGATGGTACAATAACTGAAATAAAGGGCATAACATGTAATAATAAAGTCAAAGAAAAAGATAGTAGAAGAGTAATAATAATATTGATAAAGAAAGCTAGATAATGACTGGTTACCTACTAACCTTCTACCTCCATATTCTCTTAACTATGATCATATCCTCGGTAGGCTTCAAATGTGTCGTGTCCTATCTAATCACCTTTCTCCAATACATCTTTGGTTGACTTCTACCTCTTCTTAGGCCCACCATATCAACGTCTCACACATTCTCACTGGGACATTTATACATCTCGCTTTCACATGCCCAAACCATCTCAGCTTCGCCTCCCCCATCTTCTACACTACTTAGGTAACTCCCACCTTGTTTCGAATATCTTCATTCCAAATCCTATCTCTTATGCTGTAGCTACACATCTATCTCAACATCCTCATTTCTGCTACTCTTATCTTCTGTACATGTGAATTTTTGACTAGTTAACTCTTTGCTCGAAAAAACATAGCTGGTCTAACAACCACTTTATAAATTACCTTTAAGTTTTAATGACACATTTTTATCATACAAGATATTAGATGCGACCGTCTATTTCATTCACCTCGCTCCAACAAGATGTGTAATATCATTGTCATTCTCCTTACCTTGGATTATTGACTTAAGGTACTTGAAATTGTTTCTCTTGGGGATGACTTGTGTATCATCACCTCCACATTTTCTTTGTGAGCTATGTCATTAAATTTGCACTCCTAGCACTTTGTCTTGTTTCTACTCAACCTGACCCCTTTAGACTCCAGGGGTTGTGTCCAAATGTTCGACCAATTTTTAACTCTGGTAAGTGCTATCAGAGTGTTATATAATAAAAAGATATCTATGAAAATGAAAGCTAAGTTTTATCGACCTATTATGATACCAACAATATAAGGCAATACATGTTGGGCAACTAAAGTCCAACACATTCACAAGATGAATATCGAAGAGTTGACGATGCTAAGATGAATACGCGGTCATGCAACATTAGAGAAGATTAAAAATCATGTTCACTAGAACGTGCAAGTAGCACATAATGCGGATAAGATGAGACAAGGTTGCTTAGATTGTTTGGTCATGTCCTGTATCGACCACCAGATACGCTGATTTATAAGTGCGAAACTAAAGTCAATGAATGTGTGGAAACGGGACAAAGTAGATCTAAATTTACATGAGAAGGACTTGTCCGAAAAGACCTACAATCTCTTGTAATCCATTGTAGACTTAGCGAAAAATAAGGCACAATTGAAAAAGATTTATATAGGTGATACCCAATTAATATGGAATATATTTTAGTCATGTTAGCACATCTACTTTAGGTCCTGTGTTTTCTAGGGGCCTTTCAGCTCTCTTTTAGGTATTTTTATTCTATTAAAAAATAGACCGAATCCATCAATAACCCAAAACTTCCCAGTAAATTTCATATTAGATACTCGAACTATGGCTTGTTCCAATTGAACACCTGCATACATGATAAACTTTTTTAACTTTACGGAGGTGGCCAATATATCCTTAGTGCTAAGGAATACAAATTTATTAATTTAAAAAATTCTTGGAAATCTTAAATCGCATGTTCTCACGCTCACATTACGTAGTTAAGTTAACCAATTAAAATGTGTCACCTCCTTTAATTATATATATCACCTCCTTTATTTATATGCATTAGCCTCAATAAGCTGTAAAACCTTAGGCTTGTTCCAATTAATGTTGATATATATAATTAAATGAGGAGACAAATTTTATGTGGTTAACTTATCTGCGTAATGGGTACTTGGGAACATATACAAAAACTTTTCCAAAATATTACCCAAAAGTGTTTAGTAGAAAGACTTTATCAGGTTTCAGGTACTCAATTGGAACAGGCAATTGTTCGAGTGTCTTAAGCGAAATTTACTGAGAAGTTTATGCAGATAATTTACCCAATATACTCCCAATTGGAACAGGCAATTGTTTGAGTGTCTTAAGCAAAATTTACTGGGAAGTTTATGCAGATAATTTACCCAATATACTCCTTCCTAATTTTTGTAAGGGATTGACGTTGTATTCAACATAAAAAGTATGGTAAAAAGAATATACGCACTACTTCTAGTAATCTGTTTTATATGAAGTAGATTCATTTAAAGGCATGAAGAGATGCTAGTGTTCCAAGGATAGATCTGTTAAGCTCATAAAAATAAGGATTTGTAGCTTCTTTCTGATCTGTAGAGCTAACATAATCCAAGAAGAGTTATAAATTATTTTCAGGAGTCAATTTTGACCAACTAAAAAGGCTTCCCGTACACCTGCCTCGCAAAAGATTACTAGACGTTGATATTCCATCAAAATATCTTTGGTTCCTCTCTGTCCATAAACACCAAAAGATAGTACCAGGGATCCATATACTCTCTTGATGGCTTTGTCAGCATCCCCTGAACTCCAACTTTCATGAGCATCCCTAACCGAGAAGGTCATGACCCAGGAAACACCAAAAAGACAGCAAAACACATTCCAAGGGTCTGAGGCAACTGGGGAGTGCAGTACAGGTGGTTGACACTTTCTGTGTGCTCGTGGCAGAAGTCATCTGTTGGCAAGCTGAATTTCTTTTTGGAGAGATGATCCTGTCTGAGGCATGAGTTGTGTAGTGCAGTCCAGCTGAAACAGATCACCGTGATGGTTAATTTTGTCTTCCATATGTACTTCCATGGCCATTTGTCAATTTTTGAGTTCCTTGAACATAAGTTGTGACAGTCTTCCTTGACTGTATAGCGACCTTTTTATGAGTTAGCCATTTCGATCTATAAGGTTCTTGGGGCGAATGCAATTTGGCCAACATATTATTAAGTTCCTAGTCATGTAGGTTTCTCCTGAACAGTAGGTCTCAAATGTCATCTAATTTGTTGGATGCTATGGTTGAATCTGGTTCAGCTGCAATTATGTGCAACCTTATAAATTCCTCATGCAAAGTTGTATCTCCCAACTATGCCTTCCAAATTTTGATGTGAGAGCCACTGTTTTGAAAGGCGAGTGTGTTGTCGCCTTTGGCAAGAGGCGAGGCGATGCTGTGTCGCCTATTGATATTGAGGCGAAGCGAAATCCAAAAGGCGACATGGCGACAATGGCATCACCTTTCATTTTTTATTTTGAAAAAGTAGGGTTTTAAAAGTTAAAGTTAATATTAGGGTGTTATTTGCAATTTAACACTAATGCGACTTTGGGCTCTGGCTTAGCAACTCTGACCAACGACTTCTCTTCTCCGACCAGCACTTCCCCGATTCAGACAACCAGCACTTTTCCGGCTTCTAGGCTCTGGTAGTGGTACATATTTCTTCTTCTTATGCTTCTTTCTTCTTCAGATTTCTTCACTTCTTATTCTACTTTCTTCTTTCTTCTCCGACAGCTGACTAATTCTGTTTTTTTTTCTGTGTTTCAGTTCTTCTAAAATTCTATTCTCTGTTTTATTTTACTTCAGTTCTGAATCTACCCATTTAAAATAAAATAAAATTCTATTCCTTTTATTTTTATTTCTTCCCAATTCAATGTAGTTATATTATATAAATTAATACTGTAACTATTTGCCCATTTTCAGCAATTTCAATGACGCCTGGGTCTGATAATAGAAAAAAGAAATATTTGATTTTTTTTGTATTAACTGGTGCCTCACTTCAAAAAGGCGAGTGCCTCGCCGCATGACGAGGCAGATCCTTGTTGCTGTTGCCATCCAAAACACTGGTGAGAGCCATTCCCCACTCTAGATGTGATGTTCTCAGCAAAAACAATCAAAATCAGGCCAAAGTTTAATGATGCCTTTCCCTAGACCAACTCCATTTGCAGCTGCTGAAGTATTTGTGCACCAGTGAGTAAGCTCACTGTGTGTAGCTTTGATCACCTCCTTCAACTGTCAAATGTCTTCAGTTCCATACCTCCATAACCATTTCATCGTCGTACTTTTGTTGTGAGCCTTGTTGTTGTCTTCCCAAGAAAATTCCGTCTAATTTTGTCAAGCTCTAGGAGAACTTATGCTGGAATAGGGAAAAGGGACGTGTTAAGTACCGATGCTGTCCATTACACTGTTAGTCATTGTCACTCTTACTACAAGAGAAAGATACTGCATTTTCCATGTTACTAGCCTTTCTTCAAACTTCTCAATCATTCCCGACCAGATCTCATTAGCCTTAAATTTTGCACCTAAAGGCAGCCCAGGATAAGTTGTTGGAAAGGAGCCTATGTTGCAACACATGATTTCTGCTAGCTCTGCAGATTGTGCTCTGAATTTACTGGATAGATGGTGCTTTTTGACATATTTGTACATAGGCCAGAGACAGCTTCAAGAATGTGCAAAATCAAGTTTAGCCTAATCACTTGTGCTATCTACCCCGCAAATAGCAAAGTACCATCTGCATAAAGATCTGTTATAAAGCAGATGTAAAACTGTGACATTGCTTCCTGCTTAGTTTAAAGCCTTCAAGCCGTTGCATTTGACATGTTTTTTGAAGCATCTTGCTAAGACTTCCCATGGTTAGGATGAAAAGAAAGGGAGAGGGGGGATCCTCCTACCTTAGCTCATTTTGAGGAGAGAAAACACTTGCAGGCCCGCTATTAATTAGCACATAGTATTTTACTATTGTCAGACTGAACTTGATCCACCTATTTTCAAATCTCACCCTTCTCAAGATTGTGAAGAGATAAGCCCAATTAAGCTTGCCAAAAGCTTTCTCTATGTCAAGTTAAAGAACAAACCTGGTTCTCCTGATTTTTGCTTCCAGTCCAACTCCTCATTTGCTATCAATATATCTGAGATTTGTCTACCTTTAACTAATGCATTCTGGTAGACTGAACCAGTTTCGCTGTTACAACTTTGAGGCTCTCTGCAAGAATCTTTGCTGCTATCGTGTACACACTCCCAATAAGACTGATAGGGGTGTAATCTTTTAATTCTATTGCCCCTTATTTTTTTTTTTGCAATGAGGGCGATGAAGGAAGTATTAGACGACTTGACCATATGACAGTTGTGGTGAAAGTGGCTTAGGGCCCCAATTACTTCATATTTAATGACTTCCCATGCCTTCTGAGAAAAGCCCATAGTGAATCTGTCATGGCCTGGAGCCTTTTCAGGTGCACAGGCTTTGATGGTAGCATGAATTTCCTCTTCTTCAAAAATTCCTTTTCAGCCAGTCCCTTTCATCCAGAGAGATGGATGCCACAACTTCAAAGATAACATTGGGCCTTCAAGATTCATTTCAGTTTATAGTTGCTGATACTAACTCTTGAGTTTTTCATTGATCGAAACTTTATCATTCACAACGACTTCACCTATTTTGAGTTTATTAGTGATGTTGTTCCTCCTTTGACTATTGACATCTTTATGAAAGTATCTCGTGTTCCTATCCCCCTCCTTCAGCATCTTGATTTTTGCCTCCAAGATACTTCTTCAATTTTTTGCAATTCCTGCTTGAGATATACCTTTGGATTTTTCTTCTAGGGACTGCAGTCTTTTCTCTGAAGCCTGTTCAACTTCTTATACTCGTTATTTTTATTCTACATGATGTTGGTGATGCATTTAAATGGATAAACATGGTCGGTGAGCATTCATATAGCTGACCTCAACTTATTTAGGATTGAGGCATTGTCGTTGGTTGTTATATACTTAACACCAAGTGAGCTATTTACTATTTAGAAGCAGTGTGACCTTACAGTCCAGGCATATTTCTCTTGTGCTCTCGTTGTTGTTTACTACATTTTAGAATAGTTTTCTTTTTCCTAAAATTTAAATGACAATTTGCCTATTGGATACCTTCTGAGCATAAATGTGAAGTGCTGATTTTATTTTCCTTCCATGATTTTGTTGTGAAAAAAGGTATATTCTCCATATTGGATATATTCCCAGAACTCAGACTACTTGTTCTGTAAACCATTTGATAGTTGCTATTGCAGAGTGTAATTGACTGGAAGAATAGTGAATTGTTTCTTGTTTATTATTCATCTAGGCATTGGTATTTATATACATCATATAGCCTATACACGGTAAGTCTAAACTAGGAAAAAATGTATATACAATCAATCCCTAATTAATACCGAAATATTTACTTCCTAACTAGTATTTATTCTGTAACGCTCCCTTTCAGCATAGATGTTAATCATTCTCAACTTGTTACAAAGATAATCAATTCTAACTCCATTTAGTGCCTTCGTAAAGATGTCCCCTAACTGTTCTCTAGTTTTCAGAAACATGTAGAAATCATCCTAGTTGGATTTTCTCACGAACAAAGTGGCAATTAATCTCAATATGCTTAGTTCTCTCGTGAAAAACTGGATTGGATGCAATGTGAAGTGCAGCTTGGTTATCACACCATAGCTTGACTGGCTTAGAAACGTCGAAGCCTATTTCCTTGAAAAGCTGATATATCCACATGATTTCACTCGCAAACTTAGCCAGAGCCCTGTACTTAGATTCAACACTGGATCGTGACACCACATTTTGTTTCTTACTTTTCTACGAGACCAGGTTTCCACCGACAAAAACACAATATTCAAAAGATGATCTTCCATCTTCTTTAGATCCTGCCCAATCAACATCTGAGAAACACTCAATCCTAGTGTGACCATAATTAGCACACAAAATTCCACGCCCAGGTGCTCCTTTAAAGTAGCATAAAATTTATTTCACTACCTTCCAGTGATCAATGGTTAGAGATGCCATATATTGACTTACACACTGACAGAGTAGGCAATATCTGGTCGAGTCACAGTGAGATAATTCAGCTTTCCGACCAGTCGTCTATGTCTGTCAGGATCTTCTAACAAATCACTATCTTTAGTAAGTTGCATACCAGGAATCATATGGGTGCTGCATGGTTTAACTCTCAACTTTCTTGTTTCAGATAGCAAGTCAAGCACATACTTTCTTTGAGACAATAATGTTCCCTTCTTGCTCCTGGTCACTTCAATAGCTAAGAAATAACATAAAATTCCTAGGTCTTTGGTATGAAACTGTAAGAAATAACATAAAATTCCTAGGTCTATAGTATGAAGCTGAGTGTGAAGAAAGAATTTTAGAGATAAAATTCCTACAGAGTCACTACCTGTAATGACAATATCATCTACATACACATTAATAGGATGATGCCTTTATCAGAGTGTTTGTAGAAAACAGAGTGATCAGACTTACTCTTATGCATATTAAGTCTCAACAACATGACTAAAATTGCCAAACCATGCATGAGGACTTTGTTTCAAGCCATACAATGTTTTATGAAGGTGACATACTTTCTTCAGAGCAACAAAACCGGATAGTTGCTTCATACAAACTTCTTCTTGAAGATCTCCATGAAGAAAAACATTTTTAATATCCAACTAGTGCAACTGCCAGTTATGAGTGGCTGCCATGGAAATAAACAATCTGGCAGAAGTAAGCTTTGCCACAGGAGAAAAGGTATCGAAATAGTCCACTCCATATGTCTGAGCATATCCCTTAGCAACAAGACGAGCTTTCAGTCTAGCTACAGAGCCATTAGGATTCATTTTTACTGCAAAAACCCTTTTACATCCGATAGTTTGTTTTCCCACAGAAAAATTTGCTAAGGTCCGAGTACCATTATCTTTCAAAGCATTCATCTCCTCAATTATGGCATAACACCAACCAGAATGACCTAGAGCTTCACGAACAGATTTAGGAATAGGCACAGAATCTAGGATGCAATAAAAGA
>JBDJHY010249462.1:0-10692 GCA_039654485.1 Withania somnifera
GTAATCTGAGCTGAAGTCAAGCAATTGATAGCGACATATATCCTTCTTGAAGTTAAGTACCCGACGTGGGTTTCCAATTCGATTATGGTGAAGAAGGTAGGGGAGGATGGAGAATGTGTGTAGACTACACCGATCTGAATAAGTATTGACCCAAGGATTGCTACCCCTTACCAGTTATTGACTATAAGGTAGAAGCTGTCTCAGGGTATGAACTCTTGAGTTTCCTAGACTTAGACAAGGGTTACTACCAAGTGCTCATGGATGAGGTGGATGCCCCTAAAACCGCCTTTATCACAAAATGAGGTGCATTTGCCTACAAGAATATGCCATTTTTTTTGAAGAATACTGGTGCCACATACCAAAGGTTATTGGATAAAGTATTCAAACAACAAATTGACAGTATGGTGGAGTCTATGTGGATGACATCATCGTGAAAAGAAAGGTCTTGGGGATGAGCTTAAGAGACCTGGAGGAAGTCCTTCAACTCCTTAGACATACTGGGTTGAAGTTAAATCCGGTGAAGTGCAATTTCGGGGTCAGCTCAGGTAAGTTCCTGGGATACGTGGTATCCAAGAAAGGACTTAGTGTGAATCCCTCCAAGGTCAGGGCGGTGGCTGAGATGAAATCACCAAAGTGTCTGAAGGATGTGTAGAAGCTAACAAGGTGCCTAAAAGCCCTAAGTTGCTTCCTATCCAAGTCAGCTAAAAAGCTGTTGCCTTTCTTCCATATCCTAAAAAGGCCAAAAATTTCCAATGGAAAGATTAGTGTCAAAAGGCCTTGGAGGATCTAAAGCAACATCTAACGATGCTGCCTACTCTAGCTATACCAAAGTCAGGAGAAACGTTTTACCTCTACTTGGAAGTAGTAGGAGAAGCAGTCAGCGCTGTCCTTGTCAAGGAAGAAGGAGAAGCTCAAAAACCAGTCTACTTTGTCAGCCAAGGTCTGTATGGAGACTGAGCAAAATACTTTCCCACTGAAAAAATGGTGTTGGCGATGATAACAGCAGCTCGATAACTTCATCCCTACTTTTAAGCACATCCCATTTACATGCTAACAGATGTAGCACTGAAGCAGGTGTTACTAAAACCATAAGTGTCAGGGCAGATAATAAAGTAGGCAGTCAAGCTCGGAGAGCATGAAATTGACTTCCGACCTCGAAAAGTAATCAAAGGCTAAGATCTGGCCGATTTATTTGTAGAGATGCATGAATCTACCTCAGAAGTGATGGAGCCTCCTGCGATGGAAGCCGAGGTGGAAAAGGAAATCAAGACACCCAGTGATACTTTCATTATGCATGTAGATGGAGCCTCCAGTGAAGACGATAGTGGGGCTAGAATCCTCATCAGAAGCCCTGAGGGAACTGAGATGTCATAAGCCTTGCATTTTACTTTTAAAATGACAAATAATACGATGGAGTATGAAGCACTGATAGTAGGTTTGCGCATAGCTTAGCAAATGAAGATAAGGTCGCTCTCTATCTTCAGTGATTCTTAAATTTTTGTTAATCAAGTGAAAGGTGAATACGATGCAAAGGATACCCAACTAAAGAAATACCTGGAATTAGTAAAGGGATTACAAAGAAAACTCTCCTATTTCCAAATTACTGAGGTTCCCAGAGGAGAAAATTCCCAAGATGAAGCACTCAACAAATTGGCATACTCCAAAAGAGGCGAGACGGGTTGCCAGGTATTAATTAAAGGGGTTCACCACCCAAGTATTCATAAGATCAAAGTCTCTATGGTGGAACCGGTGAATGACAGTTGTATGACCCTAATAGTAAGATATCTCACCTCGGGAGAAACTCCGCTCGACCCTGCTGAGGCGAGGAGACTCAGCCTCAAAGCACCCAGGTATGTATTGGAGAATGGGGTCCTTTACAAAAGATCTTTCTTATAGCCTTTACTAAGGTGTGTAGGTCCAGTTCAAGCCAACTACATAATATGGGAAATCTATAAGGGCTCATGTGGTAGCCACTTAGGTATAAGAGGATTGGAAAAAAAGATCCTAAGATGGGGCTATTACTTGCCCACTTTATTCCCGGAGACACATGACTTCATCCAGAAGTGTCCAAAGTGGAAACTCGATGCACCTATAGCTCGATGACCTCAGATGGAGTTAATCCTAGTACAGAGTGCCTGGCCTTTTGCCCAATGGGGAGTCGACATCGTGGGACCATTTCTTAAAGCTCCAGGAAGGGTGAAGTTTTTAGTAGTAGTCATTGACTACTTCACTAAATGGGTAGAGACAGACACAATAACAGGAAAAAAGATTCTGAACTTTGTATGGAGAAATATTGTATGCCGATTTGGGATGCCCAAGAAAATTATCTCAGCTAATGAGAAACAGTTTGCAGACAACCCATTCAAATCATGGTGTGAAGAGATAAAAATTACCCAATAATTCACCTCGGTTGCACATAATATAGGCATGCAAATAATGTCTTTTTATTCAAAGTTATATATATATAATCATTTATAATGTCCCGACCTATCAATATTACAAGGTACTTTATAAAAGAACTATCCTAACCCCTACGACCTCGTTGGGACTGAGTTGGTCTACTATGACCCAGCCCTTCCAGCGCAGGTATGATGCTCGAGGAGGCAGCTAAAGAAGGAGTCCCCCGACTGGTGTTGTCCTGCTGATTAAGTTAAAAGCACTGAGGCTTTTTCTTCACATCCTCATACATGGAGAGGACATGGTCAAGAATGATCATGTTCCTTTGGTAGAAAGGGGAACCTTCTCCCTATATCGTGGATATACTAGCAAGGCTGGTAGTCAGCTCGTTCACCCACTCTTCCACCTTGTCTAAGGTAAGAAATCCTCCTTCGATGATTACTATCTTCTCTTATTCATGCACCGAATCTTAGAGGCGACTCACTTCAGCTTCACAGTGGTCGAAGTCCTGCTTGTGCTGAGTTTCTTTAGCTTTCCAATAAGCAACTGACTTTTTGGTACTGACCCTGAGTGTACAAACATCCCCCATAGGGCCTCAAGCTTCCGCGATAGCTTAGCATTCTCCTCCCTGAGATGTTTCCTCTCATCAATGGAGGCCCTCAGTTTACTGACCAAGCCTTAGAACTCGGCATTCTGAGATTACCAAGTCCAGAAGTACTTGATAAACTCATTTTTGGTATGGAGCTCCCTATTCCTCTCATGGATGAGCCTACGAAGAAAGAAGTTTTCCCTTTCCACTTGTTCAAGTGTATAAGGGATAATTTGCTGAAAAATAAGAAAAACAAAGTTATAAATAGCTGAAGAGTGAGGTGAATTGAGAAAACACTTCCATTTTATTAATAAAAGCCAAGTAGGCTGAGGTGGTTACAAGAAGGAAAAAGGAAAAACTACAAAGACCCTAAATCTAATCATTGCCATCGACCTGTTCAATAGCTGAGGTGGGCTCTATCTCCACCAGGGGCTTAGCAGTTGGAGCAACAACAGGTTTTTCAGTAGGAGAGCTCGAAAGGACCTCGGGGGTGGATGGTTTCTCCTTAAACTGAAGTGTGTTCCTGGCATCTAGGAACTCCTGGATGTCCAATTTTGTGTCCTCGGTGTATGCCCTCAAGTCCTCCACGGATAGGGGATTAGGGTGTTGAGTGATGAACTTAATCAAGGGGAGCTCTTGTCTTCTCAACATTTCCTTGATAAGGTCCTCAGTCACCTGCACTTCTGCTCCGGCTTTATAGTCGAACCGCTCATCTCAAAGGGAAAGATCAGGGTACACCTCGGCTATCTCATCCAATACCGCTGACCTAGTGGTGGTGACTAGGGACTCACTCATGGACGAGATGTACTATGAGAATGCATTAGTCATAGTAGTGTTTTAAAAAAGGACCTCAGAAAACTCTCCTTGCCGATTGACGAAGTTCGTCTTTAAGTGGTGTAACTCAGTCTTAGTATCCCTTTGCTTCTTCTTGGCAACCTTTCTTCCATCTTTGAAAGCCTTCCTTTTCTCCCCGGAGGCTTTCAGCTAAGGCTCCAATTCTTTCCGCTGAGCTATTTCTCAGTGGTAGTCCTCATTAGCGTGGCCCACTCTTTGGGCCAGTATATAGGTCGTATTTGAATAAACATGAGAAAAAGAAAATACGTTAAGTGCTGGTAGAGAGAACAAGTAGAAGTAAGAACAGAGGAAGAAATACTTACATTGATGAGGTCGTCCAGATACATGTCCTCAGCTGGGGTCAACTCATAAATCTTTTGCCTCTTGGATGTAGGCTCTTGAGCTGAAGGGACCTATCCCCAGCCCACCTTATTCATAGAACCTCGGTCGGTCGGATACCTTAGTTAACGAAGAGGGTTGGGTGTAGTCGCCTCTCTATTAGGCTCAGATGATGAGCTGGAGGGTTTTTTCTTTTTTCCAAGCCTGGTGAGCACCACTGAAATAAACGATAAAGATAAGTCAGATAAATAGGACAAACTGAGAAATTCACCTCGGGATATAGACTTCTAACTATCTTGGGCCTCTTCGCCGACCTCAGCACCTGGGTTAAAGGTACTAAATTTTTCCTTGAACAGGTCAGCATCAGTGAATCAAGATAGCAATAAGGGGGGGGGGGAATCCTATTGATGAGGTCAATATCCAAGGCATTGACAACCTCGACAATACCGTATCTTACTTTACCAAAGTACCAGGAGGGGAAAAAATGAAACCCCTCTATTTTAAAGAAGAAATACTTGTCCTTACAATCAGCAATTTTGGAAGGAGTTAGAATCCTAAAACTGCGAAGGGGGCTAAAAAAATACCACCCTTTGGAGGGCCTAGAACACTTTACTTTAAAAAAATATTTGAATAAATCTATGAAAGGCTCTTTCCCAACTTTAGAGTAGGTAAGTGTAAAAACCATAATGGTGCGTATAGCATTAGGTGCCAATTGTTCAAGGGTCAAGTCAAAAGAAGCTAATACCCTAATCAATAAGGGAAAAAGGGGAGAGCGTAACTCGGAAGCTATATAGTATTGATACATTGAACCCCAGGAGGAGGGGGCAAGCAAGCCCTATCACAAGAACGGGGTATGGTAAACTCAAAACTAGGGGAAAATGACATTCCCTAAGGAAAGGTAGCAAGGAGTCTACAGTAAGACTACTTTCAACCTTTGAGAATAATAAATCATAGCCCTTAAAAGTTTGGGGGGGATGGAGTTAGAAATTGGAAGTCAGAGGTATCACTGCTTACACAATAAACCTCTACCTCAAAGGTACTAGAAAAAGGAGAAGAATAAGGGGAAGGCATATTTACTGATGTCTAAGAAGTAGAAAAGTATTCAAAAGATGAAGGAAGAATCTGGGAACGATGAAGGCAAGGAGGTGAAAAAAGTAATAAAAGATGCAAAACAAAGAAGTGGAAACATATACGAAAGGATGACTTAGAATCCCAAAGGTTAGTAAAAAAGAGATGATTATTGAAGAAGGAAATGAAACGACGGTACAGTAAATACCACCTGTTCCCAAGGTAAAAATTACCTGAAATGATGAGTCCATTAAAAGGATTATGACACATGTACATCCATTAGAGGATTACGACAGATAGAAAGAAAAAGAGGAAATAAGTCAAAGAAAAGAAAACGAATGGGAAGGAAACCCAAATAATGTGAAAAAGTTCCCACCCATACCATCTCCTTAAGAGATACCCAACGTGCCACGATCACTTAAGCTTGTAAAGGCAAGAAGGAAACTCTGCTTAGTAGCAAAGGTCATAACGACCTCGGATGGTATGACTTCGGTCCAAGCACCTCAGCCACACGATAGTTGATGTAACATTTAGCATGAAGGCAGTTCAACTCGGCATGAGCTAGCTTGGTGCACCCAAGTTTTAATAACCACCTCGGTAAGACAACTGAGGTGAATCATTAAATAGATTTTAAAAAGTTCTGGCTTTTAAATGACCTCGGGGAAAGACCTCAGAGGAATACAGTTAATTCCCACTCTATAATTTTAGTCAAATGGCGTAAACACACATTTCGACTCCCGGAGAGGGACTACTGTAGATTAACGGTAATAACAAAGATTTAATAGTAATAGAATAATGGTAGTAACAAGGATTTAATAGTAATTAATAATTACTATTAGCAACATAATTAATGTAGAGTAATGGTAAAGTAATTACCATTAAAATGGTAATAACCATTGAGGAGATTATTACTCCCCATTTATAGTGCCCACTAATGAGGCAATGACAGTTACAAAGGAGGTGGCAATAACCACTAAGGAGAGCATTACTCCCCATTCACAATGCCACTAATGTGGCTGTTACTGGAACAGGCTATAAAAGCTCATACAGTGAAAAGAAAAAGGTACGCTCAAGACACTAATCTCAAAATATTGTTGATATTGTCTCCCCAAGCTTTTTACTAATTTAAGCATTGGAGAATTGCTCGAGAAACCACCCTGGGCTTTGTTTTGCAGGCACTTATTCCAAATTTGTTGCTGGTATCATTTGCTGTAAAGTAGACTTTATAGTAAGAATTTATTGGTGATCTTTAGGGATTCATCAGGTACCTTTCTTCAATTTATCTTTGCTTATTTCCCTTGTTTGCTCGTAATTTCTTAATTTTATTTGATGTATATATGCATGTATGTTTTTGGATGATCATGTATGATTTTGGATAGAATTAAAGTATCAGTTATATAATTTATTGTTAGTTAGGCACGGTTCACTAAATTGTGCTTTTATCTCCCTTATCCTAATGGAAAAGTTGAAGACTGTATTACAACCACATATTTTTTGGGTGTTAATGTGATAATAACTAAAAGCATTAAAGTGGTGTATGCATCCAATGTGTTTGATGATATGCTCGACTCACAATTATTTCTTGATGCAATTGAAAATCCGATGACTTTATAATTTGTGTGTATCTAGTATAAGACCACCTTTGCTCCACAATGGAGCCAATAGGTGAAGAAGAGTAGGAGAGGACTCATGTCTCGGAATTCTCAATTGATAGTCATAGTCTATCACTGCATTGTACGATGGAAATTTCACATCTAATCAATGCTTCTTTAATAAAGAGGCTAATACCCTATTTTCACAAACTTGCTACAAATTAAATTGAACTAAGTTTTGCCTATGGCAGTTTATCTCTTTATTTTGAAAAGATTTGGTAGCTTCATAATCATCTGCAAGATGTTCAAATTAGGTGAATTTTCTACATTGACATGTTCATTGACACTACTTTTTCTAATAGCAACATTTCATATTCATACCCAGTTCCTGGTAATAATCTACTTCAAGCTTTGACTATTGTATTTTTCTAAATCTTGATTTAATTACCTTTTATATTGTATATGGCATGACAAATACATGTACAAGAACTTAAGAAATGTTACATGTCTATATCAATGAATAATTATGAATTCCTTCTGTAGAATATATGTTTGTAATAGGAGATTGTGCTGGTTTTCTTGAACAAACTTGAAAGACTCAGGTTAATATAACTTACTAATAAATTTTTGATTTTTTCAGACATGTTATACTTATTCATCTAGATTTCTCATGCCCCATTCTTTTTCCCATTTAGTAATTTGCATGTTTCTTTCTTTTTGATCTTGCTTAGTTTTATATGAATGGCCTTAATGCAATAGTTTATGAATCTAATTGAGACCTAAAGTTTTTTTTTTTTGAAAAATCTTAAAGTTACAACCTGTCAATGATTACAGTGACACATGACTGAAAGTTGACCAAGTATCCTACAAAAATACAAGAAGTTGTCTTTTTATCCTGTCTTAGACATAATTAGGAGTAGAAATTTAGCTTTATCCTTGTTCTTGGGTTGCAAGAATTGAGTAATCCTAAAAAACTACATTTTTTTGACATATGACTGTGGATTATCGGAATTTTCTCAACTACAATTTTTTAATAGGTTGTTGAAAGGCAAGGGAAGTATCTTGCTAAATTGTTTACCAACACAGAAATCAAAATGCTGACAAATCTCTCTTAATCAAAGATATTTCTCTAGGACATCCATTTGTTTACAAGAATTTTGGAAGAATGGAAACTATAGGGCATTACAAGGCTCTTATTGATCTCTGCCAACCTAAGGTACATGCATTTCTTGATCATCTCTTTTACTCTCAAATCAAACCTATGGTGTATTTTATGGTATGTGACATTTCATCAGAGAAGGAAATTCCAAAATAGGTTATGAACTCACTAAATCTACATTCTCTATTCACTGCTGCATATAATATCGATCAAGAAAGAACTTGTCATGCATAGCTTTTCATACTATATTTTAATCTTTATTTTATTTTTCAGAATGAGAATGGTGTATTATTAACAAGCTTCATGAACTGATCTTATTGGTTCTCTACATATCTAACTTGAGTTGTTAACCGGATCAACATGTTTTATATATCCATGAGCCAGAGAACAATATTAGTCTTTGGCAGAGACAATACTAAGTTGGGATAAACTAGCAGTTTTACTAGGGTGTTTCATGTTTCTGATCCATTTTTTAAACACTTAATAACATACCTTAAGTGTATGTAAAAATTTATTAATGATGTTATATTTTTTAGGATTGAAGAAATATGAACGGTAAAAAGTTCTTGTCAACACAGAAATAAGAAGAAAAATTGCCTTTTTAATCATTTGGTGTATGCAATGAGACATTGAATTAAGAATTCTTCATATAATAATATATTTAATAGTCATACAACTATTAGTCTTATTATAGTGTAATACCTCAAAAAGTTTGTCTAGAGTTTAAATCATTTCTTGTATGTGGCTTAACTTGTATCTTAAGTCTTAATGTGAGCCTATATGGTTGTATCCCTCCTAAAGGTGTATGGTTTTTGGGTTGCATGTGCTCTAAGACCTCCGAATATACTTTCCAACAAAATAAACCACTCACATTAATCCGATTCTGGAGTAGGAAGTTATTACCCTTTCTTTAAGGTCTTGTATTACCTTAATGATTCCTTGCGATTCTAGCGTACATTTATGTTTTTGAGGGGTGAAATAATGTTTTTTACTTGTAAAAAATCTTAGTAATGGTTAGAAATCAATTCCTCACGTTTATACATGTCTTAAATGCTTAGAAACCTCCCAACATGTCATTCTAGAAAGTATTGCATGTTAGGAAAAGTTTAATGATTCAGAGATAAGATACCGAGGGTAACCGTGAAAAGAGCCATGTACACTTGGAAAGTAAGAGTGATAGGAGCCATGTCATTCTTGGAAAGTAACCATGAGAGGAGCGTTACACAACTGGAATCGTGCCCAAGCTATTCTCCGTGCAACTTTTCCCCTTTTTGCAAGGTTATTTTTTTCATTTTCCCCTTCTAATCGCTAGCCTAACTACGTTATTTTGGGTTATTTTAAGGTATTATATTACATAGTAAGTAATGTATGTCCTATACTATCCTTATTTTCCCCACAGTTTACCCAATTAAAACCCCAACTCACCCATAATCATAAAAACAAAAAGGGGAAAGGAGAAAACATTGTTTCTTCTTCCCCAAGGCCTAGGGTTTTCCAAATTCAAAGAGTCACATTAATTTTCTTCGTACTAAGGCTTCCAAAAGGTATGTGGGATGATGATCATAGTTCTTATTTATCCATGTGCCCAGAACCTAAACTTAAAGTTGATAAATATCGAAGTAGATTATGTTAGGGTTCTCTAATTTCATAAATTTGTGAGTTTTGATTTCTTGCATGATCATGGATGTCATTACTTAGTTTTTTATGAAGTTTCATATCATCTAGGAAGGTTATGTGTTCTTAATTTATGAAGTGCTATAATCATAAAATTTTGTTGAGGGAAGTATAGAAATTAAAGTTTTTTTTTGTAATTTGTTAAATTTATCATTATGAAGTAAGTTTGTAGTAAGAACAATGAACTCAAGACTTTACTTAATCATTATGAAATATCAAACTTGATCTAGGTTTTTTAAGAAGGATCTTAATATTTGGCTTTGTGAGTATTCAAGTCAAAATTGGTAACTACAACACTTCGAGAAGAAGGGTTTACATACTTGCATTGAAACTGTTAAGAAGGATGAGTATGTTATAAAGTGATAAGGTAGTGTAAAGTAGGTCGATGTAAAGTGGTCAGGTTCATGAATTGTAAGTCCCTTATGTGGAGTCTATGTGCTTGTTCATAATTTTGGTAATAATACCCTAAGTTGTATTCAAGCTTTATGTTTGGTTAGTTGGAAGGTCAGAAACATGTTTGATAAATATTGTCAGGATTTCCAAATAATGATGAATTGATAAGTCGACTTTCTAAAACTTAAGTAGGGTTCAGAGTTAGGATAATTCGAAAAGAATACCTCATGGCCATAAGAGGCGTTCCTAGATCATGGCCTTACGAGGCATACGTAGCTCATGGCCTTAAAGGCATTCAAACCTCATGGCTTTAAGAGGCATCGGTAGCTTATGGCGTTAAGAGCGTATTAAATTCATGGCCCAAAAAGGCATATTTAGCTCATGGCCTAATAAGTCATAGTAAGATGATCTTTGAGATGTCCTACTGAGTTTTCTTATACTATTAAAAGGTGAAATTTTATTTATAATCTAATAGATTTTCTTAAATATTGCATATTGATAAATGTAGCTTAAAGTCAAACTTGTAGTCTTTAATAACAAAATAGATGATCATTTTTACTCTGTTTATGAGTTTATTTTTTTTAAAGAGCTTAAAAAGGTCTTTTAATACTTGATGTTTTAAATATGTTCAGTGTGAAGTGTGACAA
>JBDJHY010249471.1:0-10692 GCA_039654485.1 Withania somnifera
TTAACCCCAAACTTGTTCTAGACAACTTGGAATACACATCCTTCAACTCAATTCAAGGTTTAATTCCGTAGCTTACCTTTTTATTCTTAGTTTCCTTTCTTGATTTGCAAGGCTAGTTCACAACTAGTAATTAGTCTACTTAGTTGTTAATTAGTTCTTAGAGTCTGTTTCTTTCCTACTATTTCATTCGAGCTTTTATTATTTACATGTTATTGCAACTTCTTGATTTAAGTCCGGTTGTTCCTTAAAACGTTGTGTGTCTATAAGGATCCATTCTGCCACAAAACTTGAAAACCTTGAGTTGTTTGTGAAAATCTAGTTCGTTATCAACTTTGGGAACGAAGCCTAAGAAGTTAGCTGAGCGACAAATACGAGTGAATGTGAGGCTTTTTCTACTAACTTAGTTTTCTAGTGTTGCAGGATATGATGTCACAACAACATTTGGAAATGATTCAAGAAGGGGAGAGTTTCGGACACACGATGAAGTCTCTTATCAAGAAAATGAGCCAAATGTTTGGAGCCATAGGAAGTATAAGTGCTAGGATTGAT
Organism: Withania somnifera; assembly: GCA_039654485.1. NCBI lineage: Eukaryota > Viridiplantae > Streptophyta > Magnoliopsida > Solanales > Solanaceae > Withania > Withania somnifera. The sequence continues at coordinate 550 of JBDJHY010249471.1, forward strand.
GTCTACTAGAGTAACCAAAGTGAAGGAGAGTCACCGAACACTACTCATGACGAGGGCCGAGGTATAGATGTAGATATTTCTCCTATAATCTCCCCGAATCGACTGGTCGAGTTGAATAGATGGCAGCAGGGGAAGGAACCCATGCAATAACCTACTAACTATCACATAAGTGCCAATCCAATTCCGAGAGCAGGGACCGTACATCCATACAATAATCCACCCATATCATCACTAGCTCCACACATATATGACCAACCACAAAGGCCACCACAAATCCCTTCCCAATTCACACAACAAACACCTATTATGAACACCAACTACTTTATCCACAAATAATTACCACCAAACCTCCAAATACATATCATTCAGACTGCTTGTATAATTACCCAACATATGAATACCACGATGAAAATTCATTCCTCCACAAAATATAAGCATCATTGTGAAGTTATTGGTCAAGTTAGTTCTTTATTAATCATGAAAGAACACCTTTAAGTAAGTTAAGTGGATTTTAATACGAGAGGCATGAGGTTTTTTATACTAACATTTTTGTTGAGTTTTGTAGGTACATAGGGTACATAAGGTTAAAATTGTCATCTACGGATTCGTTCTATGGTTTCGATGACATTATTAAATATGCATGTACTGATGATGGTTCTGAGTATAGTGATGAAACTTATGAATATGAAGGTGAATGCTCTGAAGACTCTGATGGTTCTTGTAGACTTGAGTATAAGTTTCGAGAATATAAATATGGAAATCATGGTTATGAAGTAGAGTGCTATGAGGACTATGATGGTTCTTGTATACGTGAGGATGAGTTTCGGGAATATGAGTGTGAGTCTGATAACGATGATATAGGATGTTCGAGTTATAATGGTGCCTTATAAGAAGGGGAGTCAATAAGGAAATGAAGTTATGGAGCTACATTCTATCCCTCATCTTGTGCATTTTCCTATCCATCTCAAGGGAATCAAAGGGTAGATGGGGCACCAGTTTTAGGATGTAATGTGGACCAAAGTAAGAGTGTGGTAAACCAAAGGGCTCAAGGTCAGATGGTCTCAATACGACTAATGTATAGCATCGATGTAAGTATGTGTGGGTTTTTAGGGTTTGTGCTTGATTTTAATAATCATAGTACTGATAACTACATTACACCTCATGCGGTCGAATGGTTGAGGCTACCTTGGGTGAAGAGACAATACCTATAGACAGCTCCATGCGGATATTGGGTAGATAAGAGTGTGAAGGTACTCTTTTTGCTTGGCCAATATCAAGAAGAGGTTTGTCAAATCCTTTTGGGAAGTCCCTGGTGTAAAGAGCATAGGAGCAAATTTAATTCTTCTTGGCATCACTATGTATAGGACCACAACCACAAAAAGCATAGGTAAATGTGCAGTGAAGGTAGAGTGTGACAAGGCCCTCAAATTATACAAGAAAATACAGGTCGAGGTGCAAAGATTAATAACGACTCCTTGTGAGGATGTAACAAAGGAGTTTCCACTTGAAGCTAAACAAGACGCACCATGTTAGGTTGACACTAAGGATATGAACTTAGAGAGGGGATCCTCCACTCTTGTACCACCAAATGGAGGCTTGATTTGAAGGGATCTTCCATTACCTTATTAGGAATCCTTATTATTTGTCCTAACTTAGATAAAATTAAGAGACAAAAGATTGAGAGGAGTAAGGGAGGTTATGAGGAGTGACGTGAGTGAGTTGTCAAACTTACACTTACTTTTCTTCTTCTATTTGTTATGATTCTTATACATGTGTTCTCGGAAGCAAGCCGAATGAAGAGCCTTACACATAAAGAACCATGAGGGACTAGGAAGCTCGATAAAAGGTCAATAGTTCTCCAAAGAAGATAGCTAAGACAAAGAGGATTCTTCTTGTGTGATTACAAGTATGGTAACTAAATTCAACACTCTTAGTGTAAGGGAACATGATGTTGATTTGAGTTTGTATGATAGCTTGCCTTTATTTAATAATTTCGTTTTGTAATGATCTTTCTTGTTATGGTGACCATGGTAGCACTTTGTTGCTTGATGATGATGTCAATGTCATGAGTGAACGAACATTAGTTGATCCTCTAGATGAACGGATTGACTTTCCTAAAGTCCATTTGTTTCCACCTAGTGTTAGTACTTATGACCCGAGTGGGTCCTCTCCAGTCAAGTTTAATGGCTTTTTGAATACTATAGATAATGTGTCTTGTGAAAGTGTTGGCACATTAGTTGATCCTTTAGTAAGAGTGATTTGAGTCCAAGTAATATCCACACTTGTGATTTAGATAACAATACATTATATTATGGTAGGGATGATCCTTAGGGTGAAAATAGTCCTGACTTGCTAGATTATTTAGGGAACCCAAATGGTAAAGGTCCTAATGATGTTGGTCTTAATTGTGATTCCTTTTATGATACTCCACCATTATTTGATAAATATGATAATGAATTGCTTTATTCTTGTGTAAACTTGAGTTGTAATTCAGTTGGTAATAATAGTGGTTTGTGTCAAATTAGGATTCCTTAACTTTATAATGATTTCTCTGAGCTAGTTAGTTCTAAGTGTGAAAATAATATTCTTGAATATTTTGAGTTTGCAATGATACCAACTAGCGTATTTTATTTTCTTGATGGTAAACTTAAGGATGACAATGACCCACTACGTAAGGGGTTGGATAATATGCTTAATGAGCCTTATTGTAGTGAATGAGTTACTAGAGATGATCTTGAGAGTGGTCATGTAAGGTGCTTAATTAATGATCCTTATTCTTTGATGTATGATTCCTTTTCTAATTCTTATCAAAGAAATAGTGAAGTGGAATATGATTTCAAAGATAATATATTATTTGAGGATTTCATGGCTATGGGAGATGTACCTAGTGAGATGTCTGATAGCGTTGAACATATAGCTTCTTTTGGAAGTTATAGTTTTTTTAACAACACACTATAGGAAGATGACACACTTTTCAATAATGGAACCCCTCCTTTGGGAAATGGTAACACATTAGTTGGAAAGGATGGTGTGGATGAAGAAATTATATGTGTACTGTGATTAATTCTTCATCATTGAGTGACCCCTTTCTGAGTCAAAGCTATGACACACTTACACAAACAAGTACTCCTACTCATGTAGACATATTAGATAAAGTTCATTTAAGAGATACTTTCCTATACTACCTATTTGCATATGATGATACTTATGTTGGTCTGAAATATATATTGTATGTAAGTATAGTTGCCATTGGGGAAATTAGGTGTTCTTTAAACCCAAATAATTGTGAGTCTTTCCCATTTAACCCTGGTGATAATTTTAATATTGGAGTTTATTTGGGTGAGCTTGGTCAAGATACCAAACAAGAATCAACTTGGGTGAGTCCATGGTGCCGTCTAGGTTTTTTTTATCAACCCCATGAATAATTCTCCTTGCCACCTTTAATGGGATAGGTAAGTCCGAGTATGTGATTGGACTTCATGTAGAAGCCCACTCGTTTTAGGATTGTTGGGGAAAGAGAGGTGGCCTCTTTCCAGAAGACAACTTGTTTTCTTTTTTTGTTGTTTCCACTTGTGATAATATACATGGCATGAGCTTTGATTTTAGTTATGAGTTCATGAGTGGACATATATTGAAGGCAATTTCTTAGCACCTTTATATATTACCTTATTTCTTCTAATGACACCTATGTTGAGTTGTGGTCAGTTTCTTATAGAGGTTCGAGTTCCATGTGGATGGTAAGTTTTCATTATAGTCAAACCACATGTGACTCTTCTAAATTGTTGTTATCCTACTGTGAGGATTATTTTGATCATGACCCTTAGGATTTCCAAGTTTCTTGTGCCTTGGACTTTATCATGTTTTCTTGGATGCGGCCAAAAAATTGGTTATCCATGGTGGGTTATAATTATTGGTGCATTGGAATTTACACTAACCGTTGTACTACCCCTCATACTAGGAGGAGATGTTGGTTTTGTGTTCCGTCTTTGCCATTTTCAGGTATTCACACGTGTGGGTTTGATTCCTACGTGTATAGGAGAGACAACCGGTCCAATGGGATTTATGTTGATTTCTATTCATATTGTGCCTTCCCATTTTGAGTTGATGAGACCCAAAATTGAGGGGTCAATGTGATGGCTTCAAGACTTGAAGGGATTTTTTGGTAGTATTAGGTTATTTGTGGGCCAATATATAATTTATGCAAACTTGTTTTAATATAAATATTTGGCCTTAGTTTAATTTCAGGAGACCATACATCTTAAGAATTGATATTAAAAGTCAGAAGACTTTGTGAAGCTATTAGAGCTTTTAGGGTAGATTGTAGGTTTACAATTAGGCTTAGCAATGGGTTCTATTCCATTGTTGAGTTAGTATTGCTTTACTTATCGTTCATATTGGATGCTTATTTGTGGAATGATTGAGTTTTTATTTTGTGAATTACAATTCACTTCTCCCTTCGATATTCATTGATTTAGGTATCTTAGTGTTCTTCTCTACTCATCTTATCATTTCTCTTGGGATTATTGACTTTGTTACTCTATTTAGTTGATAATTTCCACATATTTTTACTTTTCATATTTTTTTTCATCAGAATTCGTGTGCCTTGTATATCTATCCGCATCAATCCACTAGTATCTTGGTGAATATAGAATAAGTATGGGTAAAGACTACTTTGGGAAATGTAATATAGTGTAATAAATATAAGTTTTATTTTTTCTCTGTCATACTTGAGGCGCCTCTTTCATTGAAAATGCATTTTACTAATGTACCACGATAAAACATTGTGTAATACTTCTGCTACTTATAAAGTCAATTTATCTGAATACGTGAGGCCTTCGACATCAAGATTAAGGAATTTGATATTTACTAAAATTGTCAAGGCTAAATAATTTGTCATTTTATAGTCCTTTCTATATGGTAGACAATAACTACTAGAATTAGCCTCTCACTTTGAATGATAGTTTAGGTGTTAACAATTGATATGGTTTCTTTGCTTGCACTTCTCTCATGCATTTCTTGTTGTTATAGATATTATGGTGATGTTATTGTCCCGCATAGCAATTTATTTGTTTCTATCATGAATCTATGGGTTAGATGATATTATTGTAGTGACTTACTTTATTTATTGTTTGAACACATACATACACACAAAACATATGCATTGCATTTTATGCCCTTGGGCTAGGATCAAAATGTACACTTACACCACATATATATTATTCCCTTACGACTAAGATCGGGGTGTATGCCTATGTGCATGTATATCATGTGCTTGGGGCTAGGATCGGGTGTACACATATACCATATGCATTAGATCAGAGTGTATTCCTATACCACATGTATAGAATTGGGGTGTACACCTACACCATATGCATTCATGTTCTTGAGGGTATAGACTGGGTGTATACCTGCACCACATGCATTAGATCAGGAAGTTTGCCTACACTAGCATCGCATTTGATTGAATTCATATTGTTTGCATTTTTTACCTAGCTATATGCTGAGTTTTTGAGGCGATGTATAGCCAAGGTTGTGGTTGTTGCGAGGCTGAAGTAGTGTTAGTAAGGTAGACTTGGGATAATGCCATTACTGAGAAGTTTGGGGATGGAGTGGTGTTATTGTTTCCATTTCAACTTCTATCATATTGAGGTCTCCATTTTGGTTATACAATTTCTATTAGTTTGTCGCCTTACATATTCAGTACAGTATTTTGTACTAACGTCTCCATTTTTTGAAGGATGTTGAGTCCATGTTGTAGGTTATCAGGTATACAAGAACCTCTTACGTGTGGTCGAGTTCAACTGATGATTTGTACACTTTATTTTTTTCATAGTTTGTGACTCTGAAGTCATATTTTTATTTATATTGCTTATGCATACGTCATGGTGCTCTCCCTTCTAGTTGTCAGTGGTTCTTCATCTTAGATGCTTGTAGACATCTGCTGTAGGTACTATAAGTCAGTTGTGGCCATGATGGCCTTATTGTTAGATATAGTTTTCAGAAGTGGCCTGGACAACCTTGTATTATATTTTGTTATATTCGAGTTTGTTTACATTGCATTCCTTTGGAATTGGCTTGGACTTTATGGCCCACTAATATGGTTTGGTTTGTCTTTAGTTGGTTCACTCGATCAAGTGAGGCACTAGGTAACAGTTGCACCTCCTTGAATTTGGGATGTGACAGTATGTGCTCTGATTGACTACTTAAATTCCGATTTCAACCTCTTTTTCCATGTGTCTTCGCCGCCATCAACACTTTGCTGCTGAAACTACAAATAAAAGCAAAAGAGAGAGAGAGAGAAGGAACGAATGAAAAAAACGATTCATAGTTGAACTTGATATGTTTAACTTTATAATGAATGATTAATGTTAGAGGAATTATATGGATACTTTTCTAGAATTGAATAGCCTAAGAAATAACATAAGGCAATGGGGAATTGGTAGAATGAAAAACTAAAGCTCAACAAACAGGTTAAGAAAGGCATGAGAAAATGGCTAGAGGTTGTGATTAAATTGCTTTTCCAGTTCAAGTCGGGCATGTCATGATTCAAGATTTAGTTGTTATGATATTTATCTCTTTCACCATGATAGGTCATACCATCATACAAAGTGAAACAACATACATAAAAAATGGGATTATATTAAAAATCAACAACAAAATAGAAGATTTATACTATAAAAATCTCAATATATCAAAATCCAATATAACCGCGTACAAGCCTATATGGACTTTGAAATAGAAAGAAATAGTCTGAAAAGTGTCTCTATAAAGTATAGAAAATAAATGAAATGAAAGAACTCTGAGATCTATAGGATGGACAAACAACTACCTCGAAATCATCGCAAATAAACCTCAATCTCTGATGATGTTAGGATCATGAAGGGTCGAGTTCAGTACCTGTACAAAAGTGTAGAAGAACAAACATGAGTACAAAATGTGGTAATTAGAAGCATCCTCGACTGACCCCAATATAAACCAACGAAGAGAACTCCTACAATCCATACCCAACATCTATAACTTGCACACAAGCAACTATCCAACAATAATAAAAACATAGATTATAATAATTCGAGTAAAATACACAATAACTCAACAAAGTCCCAAAATATCAAATGTGTATCAGATAAGTATTGCAAACCAGGTATAACCAGTATATTCAAATCACAACTAAACAAGTGCTCATCAACAACCATAAAGACCTCAATCAATCCAATTATAGCTCAAATAATTAAATAAATAAATAAGTTCATTATATCATTAAAATGCAATTATAACCAATAGATATGTATGTTTGTCCTGCTAGTTCACACCCACTACCTATCAAAGGTCAATTAGGACCATATGAGACTCGCGAGGTCCATGCTACCTATCCCCTAAACCTCCAAAAGGGCCTCGAATGGTGTGAAAAGTTAGATCTCCATAATAAGCCTCATTTTCTATCAAATCATACCCCCAGAATGAGCCTCGAACTATTTATCAAATTCATAAACCAGAATAAGCCTCAAACTTTCTATCAAATCAGACCCCCAGAACGAGAGTCAGACTATCTACCAACTCATTTCACTATTCAAGGGACACTAATCACGTTTTATATTCAAATATCATCAAGTGAACATTTATCATAAAAAATCATTGGAATGTAGAAAATTCAAATCACAATACAACTAAGTCAGCCTCTCAACAACAATCACAAGTATATTCTCTTCTCAAGTCAATTTAGACTTTACATGACATCACAACGAAGCATCATCTCAATATCACTAAGACACCACATGGTATCGCAATATAACCTATTTCAATACATTTAACCCATCACAAGGCATCATGATATAATCTCATTTCAATATAATTAAGTTACCACAAGGCACTCACAATATGATTTTAAGTCAAATTCAACGAGTCAAGGGGATAATTCAACATGTAATTTCTTTATTTTTAACCCATCATGCTAGACACTAGTACCCGGGTGAATCCTTTTCATGTCACCTACATAAGCATCCCCAAAGGCCTCCATCACCCACATAACTATTGCATAAACACATAAACACTTTATAAAAGATCCATTAAACCTCAACTTGCCTCAATTAAAGTCATGCACTAATACTTTGGCATTCCCCTTCCGTAGAGCCTATAAATACACAAAATCTGATCAAATTCAATGTACCAATAAAAACAAGGCTAAAAACACCCATATTTTTTTATTTTTAAAATGGGTCAAAAAAATCAAACCCAAAACCTCATTTTAATCTAGAAAATTTCCTAATATATTTAGATTACACATATTTTGAGGAGTCCAAATCTGAAGTTTCATAAAAACCCAATTCAATTAGACTTTAAAAACCTCAAAACATATTTTCTAGTTTAAATAAAAAAAATTCAATTTGATTCTTTGAAAGCCAAGGAATAAGAGTTGAAATTATGATCATTTAATTAGAAATAATAAATTTTAGAAAGTTTGAGGCTTTCCCAAAAGACAATTCCTTGAAACCCTAACTCCACTACCATAAAAAGAGCCTTAGAATCTCGTAAAAGTGTTTGTACAAAGTCAAATTTTCCAAATAACGAAGAAATATCTTAGAAAGCCTTTAAACAACAACAACAAAAACATATCTAGTTTATTCCCACAAAGTGGTATATGAGGAGGGTAGAATGTATGCAGTCCATACCACTACTTTAGGTGTAAGGTAGAGAGGCTATTTTCGATAGACTCGCTCCATGAGTTGAAAGTACGACTCATGGAGTCATGGTATGAGTCAACATAAAAAAATCTCAAGACTCCACCCAATGTCTGATCTCACAACTCGTGGTATCCATTCCATAGGTCGTGGGATCCACACAATGAACCACTGGAACCAATTTCAAAATTATACTTAGGATTTATCCAGAAGCCCATAAACAAAAACACACATGCACATTGGATAATTTTGATGATCCAGACACAACAAAATCATCTAAATATGGATTCGAAGTTTTGTTGACCCGTTATTCATGAATGATCTCATTTATCGATTTACCTCTTAAATCACCCCATGTAATATAAAATCTCGTATCGAAGACCCCAAATCAATGGGTTCTTACCAAAAGGTCAAAAAGAACATGGAACAAAAATAGGGAAGGGTAAAAATCATCATTAGGCACAAAAAGTCAAAATAATCGGAAGGGTCATTACATCATCTATCATTAAAAACCATGTTTATCCTTAAACATAGAGTAAGAGAAGTCACTTAAAGAGTCAAAAAGTTGGGAATATCTACTACACATGTCAGACTCAATTTCCTACATAGACTCCTCAATCGAAAGATCTCTCCATTGAACCTTCACAAAAGATATCTCCTTGGTCCTTAACTTCTGAACCTGCCTATCCAAAGTAATTATAGGCTCCTTCTTAAAAGTCAAATTAGATGCAAAATTACTAAATCTCACCAAAGCACATGCAAATCATTAGAAATATACTTCTGTAATACCAAAACATTGGAACTTGATGCACTATTTACAAACCAGGTGGTGGGTCCAACTTATAAGTATCCTCACCTATACGATCAAGGATATCAAAAAGGCCAATAAACCTAGGGTTGAACTTTCTCTTGTTTCCAAAAATCATCACAACCTTTATGAGAAATAACTTCATTCATAATCGATCACCTTCCATGAACTCTAAATCATGAATCCCCTTATCGGCAAAGTCTTTTGCCTACTTGAATCTGTAATAAATCTACTCTAAATTAATGTAATTTTCATCATAAAATTTCTCAATAAATCTCAAAAGTATCAAACTATCCAATTGAAGACCTAGATCTGTACCATAAAAATCCTCAAACATAGTCATCTAAATTTTGGAATTATAATGCTTGCTATAGATGATGTAAAACCTCAAAAATTTATCTAGAATTTAACTTGTTAATTGTTTGTGGCTTAACTTGAACCTTGAGCCTGAATGTGAGCCCGAAAAGTTCATGTACCTCTTGTATATATAAGGTATGGGTTCATGTTTGCGAATCCCTCTAAGTCTACTGATGAGTGGCCAAAAAACCACTCATTACATCCAAATACATAGTTAAATTGCATGTTTTCAGCATCATTATGTCTATTTCTGACGTTAGTTTGGTGAGTATTTCAGGTGAATGCATATATTTTGGACTGACC